>JAJIBD010032840.1:0-120974 GCA_021461705.1 Cryptotis parvus | reverse complement strand
GTGGCATCAGGGCTTGAACTCAACTATATGCTTGCAGATCAGTTATTTGAAGTCACTGAGCCACCCCTCTGGGCCCCTATATCACACTTCTTGACCCACTCACCCACCAGTGGACCCTTTGTTTTCACTATCAGCTATCAGCATATCTTTGGAGTCAAGATAAAAGTGAGGAGCTTCAGGAGGAAGAGGACTGAAAAGACAGCACAAGGGTTAAAGCACTAGTCTTACAGGCAATGAATTCTGGTTAGATTCCTGCCAGAATGATCCTGAGCACAGAATCAGGAGTAAACCCTGAGTATTGCCAGGCACAACCCAAACAAATGAACTAGGAGCAATGAGCCAGAGATAACACAAAGGTTAAGCCACTGTCCTTGTATTCACCCCACCCAAATTCAAATGTTAACACTGCATGTGGTCTTCCTGAGCACCACTAGAATAATCCAGGAGTACTGAGCAAAGAGTGAGTATGGCCTCAAACCCCAAAGGCAAGAAATAAGAAGGAAGAAAATGGTGTCAATTGTATAGCAATAGATTGAAAATAGAATTTCTTATGGTGGTCATATTATAGTGTACATAAATGTCAAATCATAATGTTATACACCTAGAGCTGAACCAAATATAATAACATGGGTATAGATAGCACAGGGTTTTAGATGCTTGCATTTCATGTGACCAATCTCAGTTTAATTCCAAGTACCATTAGAAATTGTCCCTGAAAACTGACCAAAACTTACCCCTCCCCAAAAATATTATAATCCCTTCTTACCTCCACTTAAGAAGAAAAGACAAGGACAGCAATACAGTGGGCAGGATACTTGCCTTGCAAGCAATAGGATGGAATTTGATCCCCAGCACCACATATGGTTCTTGATTAGGGATAAGGAATAAGTCTTATCCCTAAGGGGTAAGGAAGGAATAAGGAATAAGGGAAAAGGAATATTCCTTTCAGTTCTAGGAATAAGGGCCGGGCGATAGCCCAGCGGGTAGGCGCTTGCCTGCCCGGCCGGCCTCTGCGGCCTGGGTTCGAACCCGGCTCCCATTGGTCCCGAGCCCCAGGAGTAATTCCTGAGTGCAGAGCCAGGGGTAGCCCTGAGCATTGCCGGTGTGACCCAAAAAGCCAAAAAAAAAAAATCTAGGAATAAGCCCTGCAAACTGCTGGGTGTGGCCCCCTGCTACATTAAGTATCAAATCATCAGTTCTGTTAAAAACTGAGAAATATCCACTTGATTTGACCAAAGGCAATGGTGACCTTGACAAGAACTATTTCAATGGAGTATTGTAAAAAAATCTAATTTGAGTCAGTTCAAGCATGAAAGGGATGAATGAGAACTGGAAACATTTTTAACAAACATGTGTTTTCAAAGGAGAAAAAGAAACAAAGCAGTGGCTAAAGGGAGATATAAATTTTTCTTAAAGTTTTATTAAAAGTAGAACAAATTACCATTTTTTCTACTTCATCACTGAAATAAAAAATTCTTCAATAACAATGTAGATGCAGATGAATTTACTTGTGTCCTCTTAGAATTTCATTGACATACCAATATGATCCATTAACCTCTTACTCAATTTGTTTACAGATTTTCCTAATGAGATACCCTAGAGAAGTTTATAAAATAAGTCTTTTTATACCTTATAAATCTTTTTAAATGTTGACTACTCCAGGGCCTATTACCTCTGGGGGTCCCAGAAGCAGCCGGATGAGACTTGTCCACCACATTAGCCGCCATATTCGCTGTCCGGATGCTGCAGCAGATCAACCCACCCGCCCCGGAGGGATGCTACCTCAAGACCAGATTAACAGAGCAAAACGAGTTCGAGCCCAGGTAGGCAGCTCCCAGAAGTGGGAATCACTGGGAATTCATCAGATGGAGCCGGGTCGGCCCTTCCCCCATCCATTTTGTCTGAGCCCGTGGCCTTCCCAGAAGCTGCCCTGGGGAGACCAGCCATAGCATGCCAGGCCTCAGACATGGCTAGGGAAGCTGGAACTCGGCTCTTCCCAGACTCAGCTGACCATGGGGCCTCCAGGTGGACAGATGGGTTTTGGGGAGTGGGCCCGTCACCTCTGGGGGTCCCAGAAGCAGCTGGATGAGCCCACCACATTAGCAGTCATATTCGCTGTCAGGATGCTGACCATTAGAGGCGCGCAGTCCATCAAACTAGTGGAACCAGTCATGTTCTTTAATGTACTGCATTCTACGATGTGTAGGAAAGGTAGGCGGGAGGGAGAGATAGAGAGGAGAGAAAAGACATACAGAACCCGCCAAGCAGTTAAGGTGTGGGAGGGGGAGGGATGTGGGGGGCATTGGTGATGGGAGATGGGTTAGGGTGGAGGGATGGGTGTTGGAACACTGTAGAACCAAAACTTCGACATGAGCATCTTGCAATTGTATGTCTAAAAGTGGTGTAATAAAATTTGAAGAAAAGTAAATAAATAAATAAATGTTGACTACTCCAGAATATGAATAAATGCCTCAAATTAAGTAAGTACCATGGGTTTGTGGGAGAGACAGAGGCAAAGAAAAAGATAGTCAAAGAGAAAAACAGAACAAGAAAGATATTTGGGGAAATAAATAATTCACTGAAGCTTGATATTTATAATTTATTTGATAACCTTTTGTCCTTTGCTTGGGTGGGCTTCCCAATTAGAGTTCATCAGGGCTGAAAGTCCCTGTTGGTAAACTAAAATTAGTCCTAGTACAAGGGCTAGAGGATGCGTTGCCTCTCAGACCCTGGTAAGAACCATCAGAGCCAACCCAGCAGTGCTAAGAGCTTCTAGGATGTCATACCCAGGGAGTTCCAAGCCTGAACTCAGTAATGCTCCAGAGACTATAGGGTTCTGAGGATCTAACCTGGGTGGGTCACATTCAAGTCATGCCGCTTAACACTTTTACTATCTCTGTGGCCCTTGACATGAGAAATTGACCGTATATAACAGTAACTCACCCAGAAAATTAGATTAAGTTCCCTTAGCTGGCAGAAGGGTGAGAGGCATGAGACACTCCCAGCAAAGCTATGGGCTACCCCCTAGCTCTGTGCATTAAAGGCTAGTGTTTAGCCCCTTTGCTTTCTGACCCTTTTGTTTATTTCTTTTGATAGCGCACACTTAGCAGTGCTCAGACCTACTCTGATGCTCTGTACTCAGGATTATACTTGATGGTGCTAAGGAGACCATACAGTGTATGACAGGAATCAAACCAGGGTTAGCCAGATGTAAGATGCCTTAATACATATACTTACTGTCTACCATCCTGAGATTCATTTTAATACTAAACTATATATTCCTGTGAATCTTCTTGATTATTCCAAATTAATAAGCTACCAAACAAAATTTACATTAGGCATGCACAATTTTTTAAGACTCCATAACAAAGAGAAATCAATGATATATCTGAGTGTGGGTCAACTGCAGAATCAGACCTACATGGGGACAAATAAGTTTTCAACTGAACAAAATTAATTTAAAAAATGCATGTGGTAAATTCTACATTAATAAAATTTAATGTAGAGAGAAAGTTTGAGTGAAATGAGCCCTACATGTGCTTTAGTTTTATATGTACACATACAGATATATGTGAAAAAAAAAAAAAATGTTTTGAAATACATTGCTGTGGTTTGGTTGGGGACCATACCCAGTGATGCTGGTGCTAGATGCTTACTCCTGGCTCTGTGCTCAGTGTTATGTTACAATTGGCAGTGCCTCCTGGGGGACTGCATGCAGTGTCGGGATTGAACTACAGTCAGCCACATGCAAGGCCACCTTAGCCCTACTCTATTTCTCCAGCACCTTAAGAAACATTTTATCATTCAAAAAATATGTATCTACACATAATAATCTCTAAGTGTATGTATTACAATCCACAATATGTAAGCAAAGTAAGAAAGAGAGAGAGAGAGAGAGAGAGAGAGAGAGAGAGGAGAAAAAGAACCTACCATAGAGGCAGGATAGGGTAGGGAGGGAGGAATCGGGGACATTGGTGGTGGGAAATGGGTACTGGTGGAGGGATGGGTGCTAGAACACTGTATGACCGAAACACAAACATGAACATCTTTGTAATTGTATATTTCACAGTGGTGTAATAAAATATTCACTTGATCACATGACATACCATTATTCATTGATTTGACTGAGCGGGTGCCAGTATTATTTCCATTTGACCCTATCCCATGCCAGTATAGCCCAATGGCATCTGGTTGCTTCAGGAATACAAAGAGCCTCAAACTGTTCGTTCAGGTTCTTGATGAAGAAATCTGACCATCTTGTAGGTGCATGGCCACGTGACCTTTTGACATTCGTGGGATCCAGTCGGTAACGGCTCTAGTTCAGCTGTGGTCTCCAAATTGCATTATATGTCCAGCCATCTGATTTTCGATGCCTTGGCAAATGAGACAGTAGTCCCTGACTCTGGAACAGCAACAGATGTCGGAGCTCTGGATTCCTTCTTTTCACTTGAGTGAGGCGTGATATTCCAAGCATAGCTCTTTTGATTCCTCTTTGGGAGACCCAAATAACATTGTCATCACTCTTTCATAGGGCCCAGGTCTTTGAGGCATATGTTAATGCAGGGAGAATGGTGGAGTTGAAGAGATGTGCCCGGAGCCAGAGGTTCTTTGTCTTTTTGCTATTTCTTCAATGCTTTTGAAAGCATTCCATGCTGCTCTCTTCTTCCTGAGCAGCTCAGGTTTTAGGTCGTTCATCATGTTGACTTCTCAACCTAGGTACCTATAACTGCTGCATTCAGAGATGTTTGTTCCACTGAGAGTGAATGGGGCCTCTGGAGCTAGTTCATTTCTCATGAGCAAAGTTTTTCTGAGACTCAGCTGTAGACCTATCTTTCCACATTCTCGGTCAAAGTCAGCCAGCATTTGTGCCGCTTGGTTAATGTTTGGTGTTATTAGAACAATGTCATCAGCGAAGCGGAGGTGGTTTAGATTCCTTCCATTCTAATTGTTGCATGATGTTCTCGAGGGTGGCATGGAAGAGTTTTGGTGAAATGGTACCACCCTGTCGAACCCCCTCTTTTCACATTAATGATCACTTCTTTGTAGAATGGTGAGATCCTTGTGGTGAATCTGTAATACAGCTCATGAAGGATCTTGATGTATTGGGTTTGAACGCCCTCTTTGGATAGGGCTTCAATGACCTCTTCAGTCTCCACAGAATCAAAGGCTTTCTTTAAATCAATGAACGTGAGACAGAGTGGCATCCTAAACTCCCTACAAACTTCAATGAGCTTGGTTACCGTGGTGAATATGGTCGATTGTGCTGAATCCTTTCAGAACCCAGCTTCCTCGCATGGTTGTCCTTCATCTAATGTTCTGCCAATCCTATTCAGGATGACTCAAGTGAACAGCTTGTAGATGACAGACAACAGGCAGATAGGCCAATGTCGTGAATGTCTCCCTTCTTGAACAGTAGAACTGTCTTGCTGGTTTTCCATCCGGAGGGCACCTTGCATTCAGACAGATAGGGTGTGAAGAGCCGAGTCAGTGTATTGATGAGTACTGACGGCAGATTCTTCAGGTGTTCAGGTCTGACTTTGTCTGGGCCTGTTGCTGTTTCCTTCTTTACTGACAAAATGCCATGTCAAATTTCAGAAGGGAGAACGTTGGGAACAACATATCCATTCTGCGAAATTTGGTATGTGGGCAGGTGGACGGGACTATCAAAGAGATTTGAGTAGAAGTCATGGATAATCTTCTCCATTGCCTTTCTGGAAGATGTGACAGATCCATCAGGACTTTGGAGGGCAGTCATCTTGGTCTTATAGTTGGTGCAGGACAGGCGGGTTTTGCAAATGCTTTTCCCAGATTCTGCTGCACCTTCCAGTATTTCTGCTCTTCTCTCTTTGAGGTCTTCCTTTATCGCTTTGCTGCACTCCAATAAAATAAAATAAACATAATCCAAAAAAATATGTATCTAAACAATACATGAATACATTGTATATAAGAATATATTATATATATATTTTTTTTTTTTTTGGGTCACACCCGGCAATGCTCAGGGGTTTCTCCTGGCTCTGCACTCAGGAATTACTCCTGGGGGTGCTCAGGGGATCATATGGGATGCCAGGGATCGAACCCAGGCCAGCACAGGCCGGCCACATGCAAGGCAAACAGCCTACCTGCTGGACTATTGCTCTGGCCCCCATAAGAATATATTATATATAATTATAAGAACCTGCCATGGAGGCGGGCTGGGGAGGGAGGAGGGAACCAGGGACATTGGTGGTGGGAGATGGGCACTGGTGGAGGAATGGGTGCTGGAACACTGTATGACCAAGACCCAAATATGAACATCTTTGTAATTGTATATTTGTATATTTGTATATTGGTGGTATAATAAAATACTTATGAAAATAAAAGAATATATTAAATATAATAATAAAGGGAACAGAAAATATGCCTGTGAGCCTTTTTGTTTGGTTTGGGTTTTGGTTTCTTTGGTCTGTGAAGTACTTATGCACTATTCCCTAGGCTGTATTCTTTGCTTTAGAAGCCAGAAATTATATGCAGTCTCTGCCCGTTGACATCTTAAGCTTATATTTAAGGGGAAAATGTTAGGATGAGAAGTTAGGAGAAAGTTATTTTGTCATTATTATGGGTCAAAGGGAATATAAAAATGAATTCTCTTCTTTCATTTGCAAGAATTTGAGAAACCCTAGACTCTTTGCTTTGCTTCTTTCATCTTTATAAGTGAGCAAAGCCACTTAAGTACTGGTGAGCAATGGACCCTTAACAACCTTTATATGTTAATGGTGATTGTGGTGGTAGTGAATAAACAACTGGGTTTTCTCTTTCATGGCTGAGTTTAGAGTGGCATTTTTTAAAAATTGAGAAAGTCAAAGCTTGTTCTATTCATCTGACTCTGAATGATCTCATCAAGTGTCAGAAAGTAACCATCAGGCTTTTCGATTGCTCAGAAAAGCTACTCATGGGCCACTCTTGCCTCGTGTAGGCTTAGGAGAATAAAATTTAATTTTAAAAGTTCAATTAACTTTTTCTACACCCTACCACACAAACAGCTGGATAAACTTGGGAATGTAAATGTTTGTGATCTCAGCTCATTCGTCTCCCCTGAGGTCTTCTGTTCATGAAGATCATTAGAACAAAGTAATCACCTAACAGTTTTGTTGGGTAAACCACAATGCTGTTAATACTACATTTATATTAATGTACTAATCATTTAGTTACTTCTAGAAGTAAACTAGTCTTGGCAAATGCAGATTATTTATGTGTCTATAGAGGCTTTATTTAGGAATAAAGGTTATGGTATAAAGGTAAAGAAGAGGGAAGAGTTTAAATCTTAGGAATCAAAGTTTTTTAGATTCAATTTCAACCCTGCCACATACTGTGACCTTGAGCAAATTAGTTAACCTCCTGGTGGCTTAATTTATACATCTACAGAAAAGTAAATTACCACCTATGTTATTTACAGAGAGGATGAGGATTTACTTAACGTAGTAATTAGTAGGACTCTATCATTTTGGTGAAATTCTAGCTCAGCTGGAAATCTACACAGATTTAATTTATGGGAATTCGTAATGCTGAAATAACTACTAGTGCATTTTTTTGAAAAGGAACTATCCAACTGTAAAATTAGCAAAATGTTTCCCTTGGGCTAGACAAATGAGTTTACTTTGTTAAAACAAATCAGTTCACTGAATCAGACTATGGAGAGTTCAAGGTCATAGGGGCGTCTCTCAGATAGCTCAGACTCTTTCACAAGCAAACAACTGAGCCATAACGACAGCTACATCCCTGACCACATCTTAATCTGATGCTGTACAACGCCACAGTCCTTCGGTCACCAAGGAATCTGCTTAAGAATCTTAAGAATGAGATGCGTCAGTTACAGCATCATCACCTTTACTGAAATTAAGCAAAACAGGGCCAGAGAGTTAGTATAGAGATTAAGCAACTGGCCTTGCATGCAACTGACATGGCTTTATCCCCAGCATCACATTTTCCCCCTGGAGCACCACCAGAAAGAGGCCCTAAGGTCAGAAACAGGAGTAGCCTCAGCACTCCAGGTAAGGCCACCCTCTCCCCCCAAATAATTGAAAATAAGGTAAAATAAAACCCAAATCTTTTTTAATATAGGTTTGTCAGATCATCCTTGTTTCATTAGGAGACAACTAGTCTCAAGAACATAAATCCTTAGTCTATTTTCAGCATTATCTTATCTCTGGTTCCTAGAGCAAAGCTTGGTACAAAATATATAATAAGTATCTACTAAATTAATTAATAACTGTCAATAAAAACTTGGAGTTCCAATTCCTACCATTATCCAAAGAATCAGCTAATTTGCAACCCCCGGAAGAGATCCAGACCCATCCACTTCAGACCCACAGCTGTGCTGCTCAGCCGGCTCCATGTGGAAGCAACCCATGGAGCTGACCTACCGTCAGCTCTAAGGTGCTCAGGCATCCCCTGGCGGAGTCCAACATTGCTCCAAGGGTTTGCTCTCATGAGCAGGGGAGAGGCCATGCTGGCCAGACTCGGAGTGGATTTGTTGGCCCTGCCCTTTCCTCCATCTCCATGCCATTTGCCCAGGAAGAGAGAGACCCACCCACGCCAAACCCACATGTCCCTTGTGCGTAGGATACTGAAATTTGCATAAGATTCTTCCCAATTTCTTTCACATTTATACATAGTAAACAGTTATAGACATGTTTTAACTGATACCAGTAAGCCTGGCAAGAAGCCAGAGCAAATCACACATCATGCAGTTAGTCATTCTCAACATCCAGAACTCCACAGTTCCTCAGAGCTCCATCAAGAGAAAACCTGATCTTCCCCCTTTAAGTTTCATCAGTAAATGCTCTGGTTGAGAGCCTTCTACCGAGACTATACCACCTACACGGTAAAGCCTGGCAAGCTACCGTGTTTTATTTACTTTTTATGCCAAAGACTAGTAACTATTATGGACCTCAGTTCCATAACCTGAAGAATGGTTTCCGGCTCCTCCTGTCCCTGTAGCAAGTAGATGCCCTTGGGTTGCACTTGCTTGTGACAGGACTAATGGAGATGTTACTAGTGCCCACTCGAGCAAATCGATGAACAATGGGAAGACAGTGATACAGTGACAGTGATCAAAAGAATCGAAGGATGGTCAATACCATAGTATTTGAACTTTTGGTTCTATTTTTGTTTGTGGGGATTTTTGTTTGGTTTTGACAGTTAGGACTTCACGTATGCAGTACAACTGCAGTATTGCTGAACCACTTCCCTGGCCCAAAGACATTTTAAAAAGCCCTCTTTTCTTGAGTTATTTTTCCATGCTTTGTAGTCCAACTGACCACAATGAAAACACTTAGAAGTAAGCAATATGAAACAACCCAGGAGTATCTGTGCTCATCCTGATGCCTACTAATAGGTTACCAGTAGAGCCCTTTGTCCAAAGCCTTCCCAATGTCCACCTGTCCACCTAATGTAATTATTAATAAACCTTCTTTTACTCCCAGGAAATTCTGACTGAGACAAAAGATTATGTACTGAAGTCTACTTACTGACCTATAGATGCACCCAGAAGCAGATAACCTAGATTCTTTTGCAAGTTAACTTTCTCTAAGTAAAGATAAAATAAGGCCTTGGAGCCTGAATTTATCTCAGTAGTAAAGTATATGCATGATACCTTAAATTTGTTCATGGAAGCACACACAAATTAAAAAATAAATAAATAAAACGACTTCTTGAAATAAGTGATTAAAATGTCCAATAATAAAAGCCAAATATGGTGAGACTGCCCAGTTCAGTAACAGAACCACATATCTTATATCTCTAGATATTTTTATGGATGATACATTCAGAAGACTTTACAGCTAAAATGATATAAGGTCTCAAATTTGCTTCAAAATATCCCAGGGACCAGAGAGACAGTACAGTGTATAGGCACTCGTCCTTTCTGTGGCTGACCTGAGTTTGATCCCTGACCCTGCATATGATCCCCTGAGCACTGCCTCGAATGATTCCTGAGAGTAGCTGGATGTGGTCCCAAAGCCTTCAAAATATCCAGAGTGAAAGAAAAAGTTTAAAAAAATGGTCGTGGGAACAGGGTGATAACACCAGGTTTAGGGACTCCGTGGGCCTGGCCCAGGTTCATTCCCAGCATCATGTGGCCTCCTGAGCATCGTCAGGTGTGGCCCTGAAGATTCCCTGCTTCCTTTAGGTGGTTCTGCTGGTCGCTGGCTCTGCAGAGCCAGAGTAGCACCATATCCTCAGTCCCTGACATTCAACCATTTGGCCAGAGTGGCCAGAATCACCAGAAGCGGCACCTTTGTCTCCAGAGAAGTCCATTGTTGCAAAGACAGTTTAGGGAGGCCATAGCTATAGTATAGGGGAGGGCGTTTACCTTGCATGTGGCCAACCAGGTTTGATCCCCAACATCCTATATGGTTCCCCAAGCATCGTCAGGAGTAATTCCTGAGTGGAGAGCCAGGAGTAACCCCTGCACATTGCTGGATGTGACACAAAAAGAAAAAAAAATAAATAAAGACAGCTTAGGGGAACTGGAGAGATAGTACAGTGGGTCAGGTGCTTGCCTTGCATGTGATTGATCCCTGACATCCCATGTGGTCCCTTGGGCCCTCCAGTAATAAGGCAGAGAGAGTTGTAAGCCCTGAGCATGGACATGTGTAGTCCAAAGTCTAAAAATAATTTTTATATTTAAAAAAAAGGAAGTGGAAGCAAGATAGCAAAATACTGGTAAGTGGTTAAAGTTAGGTGATGGGTGTGTGATAGGGGTTCATCACATAATATTTTCTATTTTTTTCATGTTTTTCATTTCAATGTCCATTGAAATTTTTCCACAATAACATACTTCAGGGCCTGGAGATAGTGCAGTAGTCAAGTGTGTGCTAGGCATGCTAGCATTCCAAAACCATGGTCCAGGCACCACCCGAGCACTGCCAGATGTGACTGTGGAGACACCGAGCAGCATCACGTCTCCACATTAAACTGTTGATCCTTTGGTCAAGAATCATGGGTGGGGCCTCCTGAACACCATTTGGGAGACCAAAATTAAATGCTTTAAGGTATTTAGTTAAACTCTTTAATGCATTATAGTAAATATATTTTTAGAACTATTTTTTAACTGCGCTGAAGATGTGCACTCATTTCAAATCACTGTCACTGTATCACTGTCTTTCCGTTCATCATCGATTTGCTCGAGCGGGCACCAGTAACATCTCCATATGTCCTGTCTCATGCAAGTAGATCCCAAGGGCACCTACTTGCTCCAGGAACATAAAGAGCCTCAAACCATTCCATCAGGTCATTGGAATGAGGTCTATAATTGTTACTGGTATTTGGCATATCAAATACACACGGGTAGGTTGCCAGGCTCTGCCATGCGTGTAGCATAATCCGCATGCGGGTAGGGATTATGCTACCCTTTCAAAATAAATGTTAGGGGCGGAGTGATGGCCCAGCAGGTAGGGCGTTTGCCTTGCACGCGGTCGGCCCATGCCGGTCCGGGTTCGATCCCTGGCATCCCATATGGTCCCCCGAGCACCACCAGGAGTAATTCCTGAGTGCAGAGCCAGGAGAAACCCCTGAGCATAGCTGGGTGTGACCCCCAAAAAAAAAAAAGCAAACAAAACAAAACAAAATAAATGTTAGCAAAGCCTGGATGGAGCCCAGGGGCTGCAGGGATAGGACAGCAAGTATGGCACTTGCTTCTACGTGGCCAACTCAGCCTCGATCCCCAGCACCCCATTGGGTTCCCATTGCCCTAGGAGTGATCCCTGACGGTGGAGCCAGGAGTCAGCACCACTGAGTGTAGCCCCCAAACCAGAAAAAGAATGCTGTCAACTTTCTGCTTTTGGTTTACAAAGAGAGTTTATAGAAACCTAATATGGTTAGATGAAAGAGAATGGAAAGAAAGTGAGAAATATTTGAGTAAAATTATTAAAATAAAAGAAAATTTTTGGCCACACCCAGTGGTATTGAGTACTTACTCTTTGGCTCTCTGCGGGGATGAGTCCTGGTGGGGTTCTAGGGGACACCTGTGGCATCAGGTATCAAACCTGGTTGGGGGCCGGAGAGATAGCCCAGCGGTAGGGCATTTGCCTTGCACGCGGCGGCCAATACTGGCTTGGGTTAGATCCCCGGCATCCCATATGGTCCCCCGAGTACCGCCAGGAATAATTCCTGAGTGCAGAGCCAGGAGAAACCCCTGATCATTTCAAATAATATTTTATAACCTTAAAAAGAAAGAATATTACTTATTGACCTCAACCATCTGAATAGGAGAGTTGAATCCTGGGATTCTCTATCACACATTCCAGGCCCTTTCATTTCTGCAGAACCCTTAATACAATCGCTCTCAAAGTATTGGTTAGGACTATTTGCTGAATTTGTGATCCAAGGAAATTTGATGAGTGCTATTGGTTAAATTGTTTTCCCACAAAAAAGTAAATAATCAAGATTTTTTGTCTTGTGAATAACTCCTTATGTGAAAATGGGGTCTTTGTGATATGACTGAATTAAGATAAACTCAAACTGGATTAAAGAACCCAAATAGAAGGAAATTTAGACCTGCAGATGGGCCACATAGAAAGAGCGAACAATGCCGTAGTTACAAGCCAAGGGTTGTCAGAGTCCACCAGAAATTAGGAAAAACAATTTTTCTTCAGTTCCCAAAAAGGAATTGCCCCTTTAACACCTTGATTTCATACTCCTATGCTCCAAGAATTTGAATTTCTGCTCTTTGTCATACAGCCCACGGTACCTAAAAGTGGGAGCATCAAAGAAATTTTCTGCTTTCTTATGTCCCCTTCCTGTAGATGAGTTCAGAAATTCCTGTCTTGGCTCTCTGACAATGCAGAGAATTTGTCATTTTTATGGGCACCTCTCAGCAACTAACCCTCACAGGGCCAGTCCACATCCTCACCCTCTCACTCCTGCCTTTATTCACTATTCTGGATGGTTTTCTGAGAATAGGATGTGGTTAACCTCACCTCTACTTCTTGGAATCAGTGTGTAATCCATACTTGTTTTTAAGGGTCTTGGTTCTGCCATTTAATATTTTAAAAGGGCTTTAAATGTTATCAGAAATATTTAAAGAATTACAGCTTTAAATATTTAAAGAATTACCGCCACCCCAGCAGAGCCTCACGGCAAGCCAGATGACCCTCCCACTCCATGAGGACCTCCATTTTCCACATCCGGACTTCCCCCTCGTCAGAACTCCACCCAGCAGACCAGCCTATCACAGCCAGGCTCATCCAGATCCAGCCTGCTGCAGTCTTTTTAATCCGGCCCAGGTATGCTGATCCAGAGACAGACATGGGGCAGAGCTGCTACTGGCTCTCACTGTGCCCAGCCACTCATGAGGTGCCTGGGAGGGATGGCAGGTTCTAGCCCTTGCCTGCCACCCCAGCAGGGCCTCACAACAAGCCAGGACGAACCCCCACTCCATGAGGACCTCCATTTTCCACATCCGGACTTCCCCCTCATCAGAACTCCACCCAGCAGACCAGCCTATCACAGCCCAGCTGCGCGGCCGCAAGCGGCCTCGCGGTTCATCAATAAATACTGGATTTTGAGATGACTACAAGAGTATGCTACCTGCACGGCAGAGCCTGGCAAGCTACCCAAGTCGTATTTGATATGCCAGATACCAGTAACAATTATAAACCTCATTCCCATGACCTGATGGAACGGTTTGAGGCTCTTTATGTTCCTTGAGCAAGCAGGTGCCCTTGGGCTCTACTTGCATGAGACAGGTCATATGGAGATGTTACTGGTGCCCGCTCGAGCAAATCAACCATGAACGGGAAGACAGTGACAGGAAATAAAGAAGTGTTAAGTCTAGATGCTTTAAGAGGTCATTGAAGTTGGACCTGCCATTTTTGGATAGTGATCGCCATGAAGGATGACTATTACTATTTAGAAAACTATTTTCTTGGTCACATTCCTGAGTCACTTCTGAATGTGGAGCTCCTCTTAGATCTTTGAGAACAGAAAGAGTAAAAGAAAGTGTCTTTCTCAGAGATTACACTTCAGAAGAGATAAACATATCTGAGCAAATTAAAGCAATAGGCATCTTAATTAGTCCAAGTAACTTTTCATAATTTCCAAAATAAAATGATTCTATATTCAAGCTTCAAAATGCAAAGCAAAACAGGTATTTCAACTTGAAGTGCAGGTGAAAAAAAATAACAGATAAGTTATACCTTGATGGTAGATGGTGGAGATATAGTTAAAATATAGTACATAGTATACTATGTGAATATAGTGGTATAACTTGTATCACTTCATTTGTCTTCCCGTTGTTCATTGATTTGCTCGAGCGGGTGTCGGTCAAGTCTCCATTCATTGGGAATGAGGTCCATTATTTTTACTGTTTTTGGAATATCGAATACACAACGGATAGCTTGCCAGGCTCTGCCATGGCTCTGGGTTCATCCCAGGGGGAGCAGTCTTTTCTATGTCAGACCATCAACCATCCAGGGCCCATGGGGAAGACAAGCCTGTCTCCTGTTTGCCACCTGCCAACGCAGCCGGGCACCACAGCCACACCTGCAACGCCTCAAGGGGCAGGTGGCATGAGTGGTATAACACAAAATTTTAAATAAGAATCATGTTTATTATACGAAGAGAAACATGATAATAGCAAAGAAAAATCCATTCAGAAAATTGTTCTGTATATTCCTCTGTATCTTGATGTTGGAGTTGCACTGTGCAGTGCTCAGGGGCCACTAAGAGTTTAATGCTCAGGGGAGCATATGGTGCTAGAAATCAAACTCAGGGCTCCTGCATGCAAACCATGTGCTCCAGCCCTTAGAGCCATCTCCCTCCTATGGAATTTTTATGTAAGTTACTGAGATGCATGGCTTCATATTTCATAGTAGATCAAACATCACCGCGCCCCTCTGTCCGGGGGCCTTGCCCAGAAAAAAGAGCCTATCCGGATAAGGTCTACATTGTACTGGTATTAAATACAAAAACACGGTAGCAGAAGGAACTAATATCAGTTTTGAGACTTGAATTTCAAAAACAAACCATTTGCCTGTGAGAGTGAGAATATTGCGGTTGATCCCAACATGTAGATATAGAGAAGAGACTGGTAGCAAAACTATAATTCAGATGGTCATAATGTGGAACAAATTAGTCACCGGTTAATGTGGAGGATCAATGCCAGAAGAATTTAGGACAGTTCCTGTTGTTTTTATTTTTGCTTCTTTTCCCTTGGTGATAAGGAGAATATGAAGAGCAATAGAAGAAAAAAGACAAAAAATTTTAGATCATCTGGGGATATTATCCTTTTAATGCCCTGTGACACCATCCAACCATCAACGGAACTGCCATTGGAGATAGCAAAATATTTATAGGGAGAAGCAGAAGCCAAATAAGTAGGTATCTCTTCTCCAAATCTCTTGAATAATAAAACAAATATGATGAGGTGGGTAAGAGCATAGAAATTATGCTAGAGCTAGAATACAAGGGGCAGAATTTTAGTTCTCTCCCTACCAAGGTGGTCTTACAAAAATTACTCTAATTTCCATTTGCTAGAATATAAAATGTTGTGAATATTAAGTATTATTTTATGTAGTTTTTAGAAGAATAGCTAATCTGGGGCCAGAGTGATAGTACAGTGGGTAGAGCATACCTGAGGTGGGCTTGTGTTTGATCCCTGGCACCTGATCCCCTAAACACCCCAGATATGATTTGAGTACAGAAACAGGAATAAGCCTTGACACCAATGAATGTGGCCCACAAATAAATAGACAGACAGATAGACAGAGAGATGATAGATAGATGATAGATGATGGACAGATGGATGGACGGATGGCCTGTGATAAATATTTAATAAAGTTAAAAGAGAGAAAAGGGCAACCAGAGAGATAGTATAGTAATGGAGAGAGAGTAAAGTGCTTTCTGTGTACAGTGGACCAAGGTTCCATCCCTGGCACCACATATGGTATCCTAAGTCCCACCAGGAGTAATCCATGAGTGGACTAAACCCTGTGTACCACTTATTGTGGCCAAACAAGAGAAAGAAAAAGAGAAGGGGAATAAGAGACAAGGAAAGGAATAGCAAATTGGAGAGGGAGGAAAAGGAGACATTATTAAAAACAAGAATAGAAGAAGAAGCTAAGGAGAATGGGCAGAGTAGGCAGCTCTGAGAAAAGCTGCTGGAGAAGCTAAAAACTTAAATGGAGGGAAAGAGGCTCTGAGAGACAGTGCAATTGGTAGGGCTCTTGCCTTACACGTGGTAGACCTAGGTTTGATCCCTATTACCGCATACGGTCTCCCAAGTCCCATGAGAAGTAAATCCCTGAGCACAGAGCAAGGAGTAAACCCTGGGTGTGGTAAAAACAAAAATCCTAGTAAAAAGGTGGGAAAGGTCACTGGTTTGCTGGACTCCAGTGCTCAGTATGGCTGAGCACTGGTGAGTTCAGTGGATAGCCCTCTTCATTAGCCTTGAGCTCATTCCCCTAAAACATGCCAATTTCTGTAGGCTTACGGCTCTTTCATCTGCCAATTTTACATCATAATAAATACAAATAATTGTTCTTTACATGAAGGCATAACATGATTCTGTTTTTCTCCAATTAGTGACCTTAATTTTTTACATGTCTGGGGGACAGGATTTCAAGTAGATAGATAACACAAAACTTTTCTTTCTTTTTTTTTTTTAGATTTTTTATTTTTACAATTACAAAGATATACAATTAAAAAGTTCATATTTGGGTTTTGGTCAAACAGTGTTGCAGCACCCATCCCGCCACCAGTGCCCATCTCCCACCACCAACGTCCCCGGTTCCCTCCTCCCTCCCCCAGCCCTCCTCCATGGCAGGTTCTTTATTTCTTTCCATTTCTCTCTCTTTTTTCCTTCCCCTCAAGACTATGGATTACAGAACATACATTAAAGGGTTGTCATGTGTATCTTTTTGCCTCTATTTAATGCTCAGTTCTAGGTTGGCATAAGTACCCTCGACAATTGTTAGCACACTGTTCCATTTTCTGTCTTACCTAGCCTCTGACTCCCACACGTTTGTGATAATTTCCACCTTTGACAGGACCTACTGATGTATGTTTCACTTGACCTTGGATATTGGTATCATAATATGTACCTATATATTTATGTTATGCAGATAAATGCAGTCATTCTGTATCTGTCTCTCTCCTTCTGGCTAATTTCGCTCAACATAATCTTCTCCATGTCCATCCATTTGTAGGCAAATTTTATAACTTCATTTTTCCTAACAGCTGCATAGTATTCCATTGTGTAGATGTACCAAAGCTTTTTTATCCAGTCATCGATTTTCGGGCACTCTGGTTGCTTCCAGATTCTGGCTATTGTGAATAATGCTGCTATGAACATAAAAGTAGGGATGGTGTTTCCGCTGCGTATTTTTGGCTTCCCAGAGTAGATTCCCAGGAGTGGTATGGCTGGGTCAAATGGGAGTTCAATTTCTAGTCTAAAACTTTTCTTTGGTTCCCCATTCTACTCCCATCAACCAATATCCTTTGCCCACACCCTTTTTTTTTTTTTTTTTTGGATCACACCTGGGGATGCTCAGGGGTTACTCTTGGCTCTGCAATCAGGAATTTTGCCTGGCGGTGCTGGGGAACAACATGGGATGTCAGGGATCAAACCCAGGTCAGCCACATGCGAGGCAAACGCCCTTCCCCCTGTACTATCTCTCCGGCCCTGTCCTTTGCCCTCTTTGAAAGATAGCAGTGATGCCAGGAGGTAAGTAAGAGAGCAATGAAAAAATGCTAGAATGTGCTGGGACATAAAATAAAATCTCAACACTAATCCCTAGATATTCTGCAGCAGCGGTTGGAGTTTCAGTTTCCTTTTCACCTTCTGTTTGTACTGCATGGTTAAAATGCACATTCTCAATTCTGGACCCCAAAGAGGGGTGAGGTGAAAGTGTGGCTGGGAGGGACCCTGGAACAATGTGGAGAGGGAGCATGGGAAGGTGGAGCTGGAGTGCACAAACTGGTGGAGGACGTGCTGACGAGATCTTGTACGAAAGAAGCCTGTCTACAGTATGGGTAATCACTTACCTCAAATAAAATTTAAAACAAGAAATGAAATAAAATGCACATTCTCAAGCCTCATTTTTAGAATTTTCCAAGAATCTGCATTTTAGCGGCTTCCATGGATTCTGTTGCAAACATCTCAAGTATCTGACATTTCAAAATACTTGCTCTACAAAATGTAGATAAATAGATAGTAAAGAGTCTCTCATTGCACATGTAAGGAGATAATCTAGGGCCAGAGAGATGGTTCAGGGATTAAGACACTTGCCCTGTGTGTGATGGACCTGCTTAGATGCATGGCATCACCAGAAGAGAGCCCAGGCAACCAACGGATGTGACCCAAACACACCAGCTCCTTCCTCACTCCACACAGTATGACTGAGCACTCATTGTAGGCTCTGAGTGATCACAAAAAATACAAAAGTAGGTTAAGAAACTTTATTTTTTCTGCTGGGTCCGAGGCCATGGGGAGGAGATATGACCACACCTCAAGGCTTACTCCTAGTTCTGAGCTCAGGGTTCATTTCTAATAGGGCTCAGAGGACCATAAGGATGCTTAGAACTGAAACAAGGTCAGCCATGTACAAGACAAGAGTCTTACCTGTACTATCTCTCCATCCCCACAAGTTAAGATATTTTTATTTAAGAAAGTGATATCGTTTGGAAAAAAATAACTTAGAACTGATATACCATTTTGTTGAATTTCAGGAATTTAGCTCTGTTCATCTATATGTGTCTAGGTATCACAACCTCCACAATTTAAAAAAAAATTCTGCCATATGTGGAATTAAAAAAAAAAATTTTTAAAAGACATGGAAGGAAAGAGCAACTGGTCAAAAATCATCAGAACTGGAGACCTTGTCTATAGAACTGAGCTCAAAATGGAAGAGGTGATGGGAAGGGTCATGGGGACTCTAGTGGAGGGAAGCCACGTGGTGCACAATGATGAGTGTGACGTGTAATGATGTATGCAGGAAAAGTATATGATTACTGCACTGTGAATCCCAGAACCTCAGTAAATATTTTAAAGGTGTTTTTGTAGTTTCTCTTTCTTTCTTTCTTTCTTTCTTTCTTTCTTTCTTTCTTTCTTTCTTTCTTTCTTTCTTTCTTTCTTTCTTTCTTTCTTTCTTTCTTCCTCTCTTTCTTTCTTTCTTTCTTTTCTTTCTTTCTTTCTTTCTTTCTTTCTTTTCTTTCTTTCTTTCTTTCTTTCTTTCTTTCTTTCTTTCTTTCTTTCTTTCTATTCTTTCTTTCTCTCTTTTCTTTCTTTCTTTCTTTCTTTCTTTCTTTCTTTCTTATTCCTTCTTTTTTTCTTTCTTTCTTTCCTTCTTTCTTTCTTTCTTTCTTTCTTCCTTCCTTTCTTTCTTTCTTCTTTCCTTCTTCTTTTCTTTCATTTTCTCTTTCTTCTCCTCTTCCTCCTTCTCTTTGAATTGGCTTGAAATACACAGTTGCAAAGTTGTTCGTGATTGGGTTTCAGTCATACAATGTTCCACCACCCATCCCTTCACCAGTGTATATTGTCCATTACGAATGTCCCCAGTTTCCCCCCCGCCTCCCCACTTTCCTAGCCTGCCTCTATGACAAACTTTTCTTATCTCTCTCCTGTTTTCTTCTCTCCTGTTTTTTCTTTTTTTCCTTTTAGCCTCTGTGTGAATAAAATTACTGAAAGGGTTTCATTTATATGCGCTTACCCCACTTTCAGCATCAGTTCTTGTCCAGAGTGGTCATTTCCAACTACACTATCACAGTAAAGCAGTCTTTCAGGTTCCATAGTAGGTTCGGAGAGGGTGAGGCCCAAACTCCTGGGTTATCCAAGTCTGCAAATGCAGAGATCAAGCTGAAGAAGTCCCTCACTGTATCACTGTTCACTGTCCCATTGTCATGTGCTGGGGCACTAGTACTCTCCTAGTCCTGTCAAGAGTGCCGGGCTCACTGCTCCAGGGACGGAGGAGCCCGAACCATCAGGTTTGGACGGGTTTAGTTAGTCTTTGGTAAGTATAAAAAGGGTAGTGCAGGCTTACTGTGTGGTGGTATAGTTCAGTGGGTCCAAGAGCATTTACTGTGAAACTAGGGGAAACAGGTTTTCTCTTGTGGAGCTTAGGAACGGGTTGATGTTGAGATGATAAGAGTGTCTGGCCCGTGTTGTATTGTGAGAGGGGAACTTCTGTTGGGGGGGTGGGCGGGTAGGGAGGGGGGGTAGGTGGGGGGGGGCGGGGCGGGGGGGGGGGGTGAGGGGCCGGTCGTTGGTTGGTAAGCTCATATTTTTTTAAGTATTTGAGATAAAGACTACTTTTTGGGTACACCTAGTGTGTGTTAAGGGTCCGGTGCTTAGGTGGCTCGGGGGACAGGGAGACTGGTTGAGAGGGGCTGCTGAGAATGTAGGCATAAAGGGTGTTGTACTAGGTAGGGGAGACACAACTTTACACAAGGTCAGATGGACAGAAGGACAGGGGTTAATGCAAGATTTAGTTTTTAGGTCCAAGACTTAGAAGAGTGAAAAGCAGGGCGGCTTGTGGGTTTAGATGTTGGGGGGGATATGGAGTTAAGTAGGAGGGTGTGCTGTATCAGGTTCCAAGGTTGGAGGGAGGGGGGTGTTTTTGGGTGTGGAAGAATGAAGAGCCTCAAACCATTCGCTCAGGGTCTTGACGAAGATGTCTAACCATCTTGTAGGTGGGTGGCCAAGTGATCTTTTGACATCCCATGGAATCCAGTCGGTAATGGCTCTAGTCCAGCAGTCGTCTCCAAATCGCATTACATGTCCAGCCCATCTGATTTTCGATGCCGTGGCAAACGAGACAGCACCCTGATTCTGGAACAGCAATGGAGGTTGGAGCTCGGATTCCTTCTTTCACTTAGTGAGTGCGGCCGCGGGGTGTTGGGGTAGGTGAGGCAGGAGAGGCGCGGTGAAGAAGGCGACGGGGTGTGAGTAAGGGGTCTCGTCAAAAACACAGACAAGATAGATAGAAAGGAGACGTTTAACAACAAAAGGGGTTTACGGTTTACCGGGGTTCAGACATGTTTGACGTCTTTGTTTTTACTCATATTCCTAAGTAAGGTACATATTTTCTTTTATTTGATTTTCATAGAATTATACTAGTCTTACATATTAAGATTACACTACTCCTTAGAAACTCTAGCAGAGTTTATTATATAAGATTATTAAGATTTTGTACTAGAAAGTGTTAATTTAACAGGCCCAATTATTTTTCATACAGGAGGTTTAGGGAGGCTCCTCTTCCTGTCAGGGGGCTGGTCGTTTGCCCTAGGTCAGATTCTCTCCCGCTCAAGATGGGAAGCAAAGGCAGAAGGCCACGCTTCCTATCAAGGACTGAGACCAGGGGCAGCCAGGCGCCGGCTGGCTTTTTATATCTTTGTTTTATGCTATTTGTATAAGAAACTACGGTTGAGGCTTCCTGCCAGTTTTCATACCAGAGTTTTCATCGTTGCCAACATTCTAGAAAACTGGAGTCGGGGCTTTGTGCGCAGTCCCTTAGGGGGAAGAGCTGGTACTGTCCTAGGAAGTACCAAAGCCATCCGGCCAGGGCGCGTGAGGCTTGATATTCTAAGCATAGCTCTTTTGATTCCTTTTGGGAGACTTGAATAGCATTGTCATCCTGCTTTCATAGGGCCCCGTCTCTGAGGCCTATGTTAATGCAGGGAGAATGGTGGAGTTGAAGAGATGTGCCTGGAGCCGGAGGTTCTTTGTCTTTTTAGTTATCTCTTCCATGCTTTTGAAGGCATTCCTTACCACTCTCTTCCTCCTGCACAGCTCAGATTTTAGGTCGTTCATCATGTTGACTTCTCAACCTAGGTACACATAACTGCTGCATTCAGAGCTGTTTGTTCCATTGAGAGTGAATGGGACCTCTGGAACTAGTTCATTTCTCATAAGCATAGTTTTGTTGAGATTCAGCTGTAGACCTATCTTTCCACATTCTCAGTCGAAGTCAGCCAGCAATTGTGCTGCTTGGCTAATGTTTGCTGTTTTTAGATTCTCTTCAAGAGAGAAACTTAAAATCATTTTTGTAATATATCTAGGAGCTGGGCAGGGTAGACTGAGAGGGTCAAGAGAATGTTTTGTATACAGAGACAGAGGGATGATATTCAGATCCTATGCACTAGACAGATCCCTGCACACAACACCAGGTAACCCCTGAGTACCACCAAGTGTGGTCCCAAAATCAAAACAAAAAACCAAAATTTTTTATTGTAGTGAACTGAACTGTAAGAAGTTTACCTTTCTTATATATTTTTGCAATTTTTTTTTTTTTGCTTTTTGGGTCACACCCGGCAATGCTCAGGGGTTACTCCTGGCCTCTACACTCAGGATTTACTCCCGGCGGTGCTCGGGGACCATATGGGATGCCGGGGATCGAACCCAGGTTGGCCACTTGCAAGGCACATGCCTTACCCACTGTGCTATGGCTCCGGCCCCTATTTTTTTGTAATTGTATATTGCAGGGGCCACATAATTGCATATTTTAACTATTTTTTCCATAAATATATGCTGATTTTATACACGAAGGCAATTACAAAAAAAGAACATTAGGTTTTATAGTTATATTGAAAGAATAATAATAATTAATTTGTCTAGGAAATGGGTCAGTGACTAAAGCTTTCCAAACTTGAGATGGAATGTTGGATCCCTGGTGCTTCTACTTGGTCTCAGCGTGGTCCTGACTCTCCGCAGTTCCCTGTGGCACCAGATATTTCTCCCTACACTGAAGCTAGATCCATAAAAGCACTTCAACCAAAGGATGTAGCCCCTGGTGAGCATAAACTAAAATGATGTGCAACCTATGTTCATTTTGGTGCTTAGTATGTCCATTGCTATGCTTAGGGTATGCAAGCAATCCAAATGCCCAACTACAGATGGGTATTTTTTTCAATCAAGAAATTGTGGCATATTTACACAATGGAATATTAGGCAACAATAAGAAAGGACAAAATCATGCAAACTGCCACCACATGGCTGAAACTAGAGGGCATAAATGCTGAGCCAAATAAAGGGATACATACAACATGATCTCTCTCATCTGAGGGACTTAAAAGATATATGGTAAGGAAACAACAAATGGCTAGGGGCAACAGAACTGCAGAATTGGTCCCCAAAACTGAGTGGGGTGGAGAGTTTCAACAGGCAAGACCAATGTTACCTTGGTGGAGGGAAGCAGGCATTCTGCAATGTTGGAATGATGCATTCACAAAACCACCACTGGCACAACTGTATATTACTGCACCTTAATTTTTAATTATAAAAATATGCACATGCATCATACTGTGACCCCAGTATGAGGACTGCAAAAGAGCCCCCTCACAGTGTTGCAACCAGGATGTGAGTGAGCATCGCAAAGGATTAGCAAGACCGCCACTGAGCTCCCAATGTGCACCCAGGAAGTACATCATCAAGGATGTGCGGCACCCCAGACCATACAACAATGACATGTTCAACAATGTACATGTTCAATCTAAAGTTGTTAATGATGGAATAAGCAAGTGCTTTGAAAGACAACGTCCATAACCTTTAATATATTTTTAACAATTGGGGATGAAAATCTGTGACCATCAATGAAAATATTCACAGGTATATTTTAGATGAATTTGAGTATATAGTTGTTGGGTTTTGGAGAATGGGGTCATACCACAGCCAACAGTGCTCAGGGCTCACTCTTGGCTCTGTGCTTCTGTGCTCAGGGATCAATCTTGGCAGAATTTGGGAAACCATAGCAATGAGATTTCTAGAGCACTATGGGTATCCAAAGTGCTTCTTAAGGACCCTGCCTTTCCCTATGGTGTTATCGCCATATGGGGATCGCCTGTGTTTAATTGTGACACATCCACACTAGGTTGTGGTATCTCTGGACCATGCCAGCTACACTGCTCACATTCGGACTCCCTAGAGGCTGCCCTCCTGGCACCAGGGATCTTCTACTTTAGTTGCAGTGCTCATGATACAGCAGGAGCTAAGGAGGAAAGCACCACTTCACAGGTATTCAATCACACCCATAGAATAGGTACGAATCAGAATGTAGAAGGGGACACATTGGGGTGGATTTGGCAGCAAATAAAAGACAACTCCAGCCCCCTCTCCTCTCTGTCTCTCTCTGGCCACACCCATGTGGCTCCCTCTCACTCCCCAGATAAGGTAGAGCAGTATTCCCAGTACAGTTAGGCCGTGGATACAGGCAAGGGCAGATACAGGTATGGACTGGGCTCAGAGGCCCAGGTTACAGTAGCGCTTGGATGCCCGGTATAGCTCAGGTTCAGGCAGAGCATGGATGCCCAAGTAATGGCTAGGAACTGAGCACAAGAGTCTCACCCACATAAACAGGGTAGAGGCTAGGGAAAGCTGGGACAGGACAACAGGGATCTCTGGAAGGCAGCTATGCTCACCACTATACCACCAATGCTGACAACAGGGATCTCTGGGGTACAGTTGGGAGGCCCATTGGCAGGCACTGAGAGAGCAGCAAAGCATAGGACTGGACCATCATTCAAAGGAGGCGAGTAGACTGCTTGGGACAGAACCAGGAATTCGTAGTTGGGTAACAAAGAGGCCTAGACATGTGGGGAGGGACCTAGAATCATCTGTACAATAAACTAACTTTCAATCTTCTGAATTTTGTATGCTAATCTTTCATACAATTTTCAAGAACCCACTAGCACAAGAGAATTCACTTCTGCATTAACACTAACACTCCTGCCTGAGTGCCAGAGGCAACAGCCTCTGTTGCATTGCGGTCCCTAAGACCCTGCCAGGCACATGTGCATGACACTAGGGATAGAACCCATGACCTTCACTTGTGACACAGGCACTTTAGCCTCTGAGCCACCCTTCCTCCCACCCCACCCCCAACTGCTTTCCTCCTCTTCCTCCTTCTCCTCCTACTCTTCCTCCCTCCTCCTCCTTCTCCTCTTCCTCCTCCTCCCTCCTCCTCCACCACCTCCTCCTCCACCACCTCCACCACCTCTCCTCTTTTTCCTACCTTCCCTTTTCCTTTCCCTATCTCTCCCTCTCCTCCCCCTTCCAGCCGGCAGTAGCAGGGGAATAATATACATGCTGAGGATTTAACTCAGAAGCTCACACATGCAAGGCTTGTGAACTATCAACTGAATTACATTCCCAGCCCAAAGAGTGCTTATTTTGAAAGAATGGACTGCAGTAAGAACTACCAGGTGGCATTGGCTTTCCAGAAGCTGCTGTCTTCTAAGTTGCCCTAGAGGGAAAGGAAGATTCCTTTTTCATTATAAATGAGCTCTTGTGCACTCCAGACCCACAGTTGCACAGCTCGTCCCCACGTGGAGCAGCCCATGGAGTTCCAGAGGGTGGTCAAAGGCTCGGCCAGCCTACATAGCTGGGATAGAACCCATGACCTTCACTTTAAACATCTGGCCAAGTCCTACATAGCTCCTAGGGATCGCTCACACATGCAGGGGGTGGAGGGCCATGCTGGCCAGACTTGGAGTGGGGATTTGGGCTCCTCCACCAATTCCTTCACCTCCATGTTGGCAGATGTGGCTGTGAACTCCCAGCCACCACAGCCAGCAACTGGAAGAGAGACACTCGAATCCACAGCTGCACTGGCATTTGGCCACTCTGCTGCCCAAGTGACAGTCTTAGACAATAATGGAAATTAGGATCAAATCCTTCCCAGGATCTTTTACATTTATACACTGTAATGATCATTATAGTTGCAACAAACTGGGGAGGTTAATAGGAAGTGGGGAATTATAATGTCACACTAGAACTCACTATTGAATATACACATAGAGACATCATAAACCTTTAATATCTTAGGGCAAGCCACAAAGTATAAGAGAAGAGAGAGAGAAATACAGAGACAGAGAGAGCAAAAGAGAAAGAAAAGGTGCCTGCAATAGGGGCAGGCTGGACTTGGGTGGGAGGGGAGTGTTTGGATGTTGGTGGTGGGAATGGGGCACTGGTGGAGGGATGTGTGCTAGAACACTATATGACAGAGATCAATTATGAGCATCCTTATAATTGAATATCTCATGGTGGTATAATAAAAATTAAGGGGGAAAAATAAAAAAATTAAAAATAAATAAAAATAAATGAGCTCTTGTGAGTGGGGCCTCCCAAACATTGCTCAGAAGAACCAGAGGCCCCTCCCAGGGAGTCACAGCAATGGAGCTGACACCTCATGCTGCTAGACCCTGCAGTAGGGGTGCTCAGGAGCCATATCCAGCTATGTTCAGGGGACCATGTGGTACTGAGGCTCACAGTGTGGTCAGCTGCATGCCAGGCAAGTGTGCTAACACTGTACTATCTCGCCAGTCCAAAAATAGTTTATTTTTAATATTAAAGATCTATCTATCTATCTATCTATCTATCTATCTATCTATCTATCTATCTATCTATCTATCTATCTATCTACCTCATCTATCTCTCTATCTCTCTCTCTATCTCTATCTATCTATCTCTATCTCTATCTATCTATATCTCTATCTATCTATCTCTATCTCTATCTACCTATCTATCTATCTCTATCTCTCTCTCTATCTATCTCTATCTATCTCTATCTCTCTATCTATCTCTATATATCTCTATCTCTCTCTGTCTCTCTCTATCTCTCTCTATCTATCTATCATCTATCTGTCATCTATCTATCTCTCTATCTACCTGTCTGTCTGTCTATCTATCCATCCATATATATATATATATATATAAAATAAAGGAAGTATGAAACCAAAAGGAAAGATGGTTTTCTTTTCTCATAACATTACAAAATCCTCTTCTCCCAAGTAAGTAAGTCCCAGTACGATATTGCTTACATCTGTTGAAAAACATATCTTGATGATCCATCCATATTCCACAGATACAAGTTCCTCACTCATTTTAAATTGCATAATATGCCATTAAATGTGCATGCATAGTTATGTTATTATCCTCTTATAACATTTAAATGGCTTCCAATTTTGCTATTATAAACAATTCTGTAATGTAAGCATATCCTTAGGGTGAATTCCAAGTTGAAGAATTGCTGGGTCAAAGGGGATATGAATCTGGAATTTTGATAGATATTGCCAAATTGCCCTTCTAAAAGGTCAAGCCAAGTTTCACTTCTATTAAGAGTGAATAAAGGGGCCTCAATATGCTCTTGCTTTGCTCACTCATGTTTCAGTAAAGAAAGAGAGCATAATCCAGACACCTGCAGGAACTCACTATGCCCTGTTGAATTCTCCCCTTAGTGAAAACCAGATAACTCACTGAACTCTTAGTGTAAGAGCACGAGGCATCTCTCTAATTATACCAGTCAATCATATAAATATGTATTTTGCATATTTATCAAAGGAAACCCTCCATATGTTAGTTTCCCCCAGAGCTTGCTAATAACTTGGAATTTTTGCATCTGCCCTATATTTTATTTCGTCCTTGGGAAATATGTTGTTCCAGCATCTGGATGGTAATAATAAATAATAATAGTTCCCTTATATGGAACTTTTGCTCCAGGTACTCAGAACACATTATGCACTTTATCTCATTAATCATGAAAAAAAAATCCCTTTAAGGAAGGCATTTTCATCTGCACTTCAAAATTACAGACACTTAAATCAAGTGTGTTAAGCCTTCCCCCTACAGGTCTTCCTGAATTAAAAGGTCTCTGATATTCAGGT
Organism: Cryptotis parvus; assembly: GCA_021461705.1. Classification (NCBI taxonomy): domain Eukaryota; kingdom Metazoa; phylum Chordata; class Mammalia; order Eulipotyphla; family Soricidae; genus Cryptotis; species Cryptotis parvus. The sequence continues at coordinate 93,341 of JAJIBD010032840.1, read as the reverse complement.
CTCCTGATCTGAGTTCAGCAAAGTTCATGACAGAGGCTCAGAATTCTCTTCATTAAGGAAATCTCAATGCTTCTATAAAATTATAACAAGGAAAATAGAACAGGGGGTTCTGCATGAGATAAAGCAGGTTATGAACTTCTTTTCTCAAAGGAATTTTACCTTTTCCATTAAGCAATTACAAAAGGAATAGAAATCAGGCTACAGGGAGAAAAGAATCCAATCACACATTAAAGCTTACAGGAGGGTATCAGGACATTTCCATGGAGGCATTTAAATGTGACAACTAAATCTATGAAGCTTTCGAGACTGCCTCAAGCAATGATCAAATTGGAACAGAGGTAGTTAAACTAAAATTTTACCGGTTTTGATAGACAAGAACAAAGGTTTTGAAAATCTGTGTGATGGACCAGTTTACATTACCACATGAGGCCTCATATTGTATTGGCAGATCCAGATAGTCATGTCAAGAATGACAATGACATTCTTTTCAAGATTGCAATTATATCAGTGCCAGCTGTAGGAAATTCGGGTTGGACACAAGGAAGAAGACCTTATGCAAAAAGAAAAGGGAAGAAGTCTGGAATTTCATTGATTGTTAGCTTTATTCTGGGGCCACACTTAGCTGTACTCAGAGCTTACTCCTGGCTCTAAACACAGAGATCACTCCAGGCTATGCTCAGAAAATCATATATGTTGTAAGAGAGAACTCAGGCTCAGCACATGTGAGCTAGGCATCTTACCCACAGCACTATCTCTCGGGGCCCCAAGTCTAGTATTTCCTCAGGCCTCTTGGATTACCAGCTAAAAGTGTGTAACAGATTTCTATTAGTATTTGTAAAAGTGAAGATTGGAGATAGTGCCTTACACAAAGGCAGAAACGTCTCACAGTCTGATCCTACGCAGAGGCCCTCTTCATACGGATTTGAGCTCTAAGCAAAGACTTTTTGCCATTTCCTGTTATGATCTGTAGCAGAAATCTTCCCTTTCAAAGGAGGAAATGCAGTATGTTGAATAGGGGAGGAAAAAAGATACAAAATTCCATAAATAAAATCTGACTTGCTTTTAAAACTTCAGCCAACAGTGACATGTGAACTAATAGCAGAGATCAAAGACAGCATTCAGATTTTTCCAGGAAAAGTCTGAAGAACAATTTCTTAGCATTTCAAATACAAAAATAGAAAGAAGTCAGAAAAATCATGGATACTTCATCTCAGGCTTCATTTAGGACAAGTGTTTGCTTTCAGTGGCAGCAAAATTAGATGAGATTCTTTTAGATGCTAAGAAAGACAGAAATGAACAGAATGGCTCATATTTACATTACTTTCCATGCATTGAAAGAATTTCATTACTTTCGTTTGTTTGCTTGTTTGATTGTTCTATGCCATTTAAAGCATCCAAATAGGTATAAGAAAACATTGTGCCAGCTTGAACAAAGAGCATTTGGGTAGGGGAAAGGGTTTGTCTGTTTGTCTTTTGGGCCACACCTAGCAATGCTCAGAGGTTACTCCTGGCTCTGCACTCTGGAATTACTTCTGGTGGTCCTCCAGGGACAAATAGGATGCCAGGAATTGAACTCCGGGTCAGCTGTGTGCAAGGTCAGTGCCCTACCTACTCTACTATCCCTCCTGCTCATAAAAATGCTTCTCATGAAATAATTCTGTTAAGGTCTCTGACATTTGAAAGATAGCACAAATGTAAAGCTGTTCTATTTAAAGACATCAAGAAAATAATGCATTATCTTTGGCAAGAGGAGACAAGATTAGATCCAACGGGCTCATACCTCCTTGGGGGTTTACTATTACAGACTGTGTCTACACACATGCCTCCTTTCCCCTCCTTTGTTTGGGCTATGGGGCCCAGCCCATTAATTCTACAGGATGCCTGCTGCATTTCTAAGAAAATGATGTGTGCAAAGCACGATCCAGAGTGAGTGTTGGATTCCCAACTGCTCCCTCTCTCTGTTCTTCAGGCTACAGGTGTTAATCACTACAAAATTATCCTTTCAGGTGAAAATTCTGACAAGCCCCTTTGGGTTTTGTTGGACCCTAGAGATAGTAGGTCTAATCTGAGTATGAAAGTGATCTTTGAATTTTAATTGATTTTTTAATAATCATGGATATTGCCACAACTATGGATAACCTTTTAAAACTCCTTTTTAATTTTTTATTTTTACAATTACAAAGATATACAATTAAAAGTTCATATTTGGGTTTTTGTCATACAGTGTTCCAGCACCTATCCCGCCACCAATGCCCATCGCCATACAAATAAAAAAATATACAACTAAAAAGTTCATGTTTGGGTTTTGGTCATACAGTGTTCCAGCACCCGCCCTCCACCAGTGCCCATCTCCCACCACCAACGCCCCCGGTTCCCCCCCCCGCCCCAGACATCCTCCATGGCAGGTTCTTTATTTCTTTCCATTTCTCTCTCTTTCTCTTTTCCTTTCCCTCCAGACTATGGATTACAGAACATACATTAAAGGGTTGTCATGTGTATCTTTTTTGCCTCTATTTAATGCTCAGTTCTAGGTTGGCATTATAAAACTCCTTTTTTTTCTCAATCCAATTTCAGTGGATTGAGAGAACAGTCAGCATATATAGGAATCTTTGTATTGTTTTTTACATTGAGACTTTTTGTAAGCTAAACAGCATTATTTTATTTTATCTTTTTTGTTTATTGAGGGGTCATACCTATTGGTGCTCAGGGCTTACTGCTGTCTCTGTGCTCAGGGATCACACAAGAATTACTTCTGTGCTCAGGCCTTGGGGTCCATATGGGGTGCCAGGAATCAAATCCAGGTTGGTTAACTGCTTGCAGTATAGCACTCAACTCCACAACACAATTTTAGAGTTAGAAAAAAAAAATCTTCAAATCATCTAATACACACTACTATTTTGTTTATTTTTTTATTTATTTTATTATGAACTAGGTAACATGGTTAAAATAGTGTTAACATCTACACTATTTCTGGTTCTCCTTTTTATTCCCTGTACTCCTTCACCCCTTCACTTCCCCAATTTTGGTATCTGAGTTTGTGAGAGCCCAGGTAGGTGAAGGGTTTATCTTTGTTCAGTGTGGTATATTCCTTTGTTTTGTCGCTTAATAGTCCACAGATGAGTGAGATCACCTAGTATTTGTCCTTCTCACTTTCTTATTTTGTTTAACATCTAGCTCCATTCCAGTTCTATTCATATTTGGAAAATGCTTGATTTCATCTTTCATTACATCTGTATAGTACTCCTTTTTATAGTTGCAAATTCTGTACATAGTCTGTTATTGGACATTTGGATTGTCCATCTTATCAAATAAAAAATTTTCTACTTGAGTTGCCAGAGCAATAGTACAGTGGGTAAGATGCTTTCCTTGTATGCTGCTGACCTGAGTTCCATTCCTGGCATCCCATATCAGACTCATGCCAGAGTCCTGCTGGGCGTGATCCCTGAACACAGAGCCAGGAGTAATCCCTGAGCACAGGGTGTGGCCCAGAACAAATTTTTTCACATGATCCCAGGGAGATAGGTCAAATAACTAGAGCTCCTGTTTGCATCCTCAAGGCCCTGACCCCTAGTGACCCCCCAATACTACCAAAGTAGACCCCCCAAAAAATTTCATGTGGTCCTTTGGGTTAACTCAGTGGCAAACAACAGCGCCTTTGCTAATGTTAAGCCATTAGTTTGATCCCTATGCTCTCCACTTCCGAGTGCATTCCTGGCTGTTCTGCTGTCTACAACTTCTGATGCTGCACAGTGAACAGTCTCTAGTACATAGTCAGGCGTATGAGAACATTCCCAATGAAAATTGTGACCCTCCAGCAAACACCAAACCTGAAGATGTGAAAGCACTGAGGTTAGGAGATCAGTTTTCAGGGAGCACCTTACCTTTTGGCAAATTCTACAACCGAGTATGAAAAAAGCACCACAACCTAAGTCATGTGGACCCCTGGCGAGCACGCAGCAGACATCGCAGTTTAGCATAGTTCAATTCCTGCTATTGCAACAACAGCAACAACAAAGAGAAAAGGAGGATTTTCTTCCACAATGGAAATTTTTGAAATAAAATAAGTTTACTTAGAGAAATTTATATAGATAAATGTGAAGGGGGAGGAAAGAGAAATATAGGTACTCAAGAGAGAGCATGGACTTTGTTGGATTGGAAAAGACTTTCCACAATATGATTTTTAAAAAATATGTCTATTTTCAGATAAAGTAAGATAAGCATCTGATTCATCTAAGATAAGCATCTGATTCATCTGTCAAAAGACTCATGAAATTACTTACTCCTGGCGGTGCTCGGGTACCATATGGGATGCCTGGGACCAAACCCTGGGGGGGTGGGTGCAAGGCAAATGCCCTAGCTGCTGTGCTATAGCTCCAACCCTGAAATGCAGGTATTTTAAATCATTTACCAATGAAAAATAAACTTTTCTCATTACCAGCCACATCATCAGCACCCTTGTAGAAACCTCTGTAATTTTCTAAGAGATTCTCTTCATGCCATGAAATTCTTCATGCACCTGACATACCCAGATCCAAAATGTACTCGATAATCAGACAGTGATAGTGAAACTTTCATTCCATACTCAGTTTTGTCACTTACTATTCTGCCCAAGTTAATTTCTCTTCCTCATTGTGTACGATGGAACGCATGTCCCAACACGCAAATTGGAGGGGTTAAGTGAGGTCACTTGTTACTTGTCCCTTGTCTTCCCGTGATCATTGATTTGCTCGAGCAGGTGCCAGTAACATCTCCATTCATTGGGAATGAGGTCCATTATTGTTACTGTTTTTGGCATATTAAATACACCATGGGTTGCTTGCCAGGCTCTGCCGTGGCTCATCCCAGGGGGCCCAATCTCCTTCTATGTCAGATCATCAACCAACCAGGGGCCCACGGGCAGAGCCCTGGGTGTAGACAAGCCTGTCTCCTGTCTTGCACCTGTAGACGCAGTCGGGCACAGTAGTCACACCTGCAACACCTTGGGGGTAAGTGAGGTAATATAGCAAAAAATGCTAGATGGGACTCTTGATATTGATGATGTCTAAATATGAATATAAACTAAAATGTTACAAGGTGACACTGAGCCAGGAAGAGCACAATGGGAAGATAGTACTGAGATTGCACTACCAGGAATAGGTCAAGCTTAAGGAATTGCTAATCTTCTGTGACCTAGAAAAATCATTAGTCTCCCTCAAATTTGAGCTTTTAGTTACAAGAAAATAATCCAACCAAAGTAAGTAAACAATTAAAGGGGTTATTAATTCATAAGACTGAAAAGACTTAAAAATTGGCTAGATTTTTTAAACAATGGCTTTTTCAATTGAAATTTTCTTTCTCAATGTTTTTTCTCAATTGAGGTCTGTTTCTTCTAATATTCTCAAACAGAAACACCCAATATTACATGTTTCTAAGCTCATATCAACAAAACCCAATAATGCTTTGATGTTGTTTTGTTTTGTTTTTTGCTTTTTGGATCACACACAGCAATGCTTGGGAGTTACTCCTGGCTCTTTGCTCAGGAATTACTCCTGACGCTGCTCTGGGGATCATATGGATGCTAAGGTTTGAACCTGGGTTGGTCGCATGCAAAGCAAATACCCTACCTGCTGTGCTCTCTCTCCAGACCCCAATAATGCTTTTGAGGTCTAATCCATGGATTGAATTTCCTTCCCTAAAGCACCTACAAATTTCTCCTTACCCTCTTTGTCTCTACCTTCATCATTTACCTGCCTGAACTGGTCCCATGGACAGGAGATATGATACTGCTGATTGGCTTAAGAAAATCTAGAATCGCTTCTGGAGCTGGAGTGTATCCCAAACCATGCTAGTGCAAAAAAAAAAAAAAAAAAAAAAAAAAAAAAACAAAACCAAGACCACAGACATAAAGTCATCAAAAATGAAACTAGAAGGGCTGGAGAGAGTACAGGGGATAGAATGCTTGTCTTACATGCAGCAAATTCAGGTATGATCCCTGGCATCTGATATGATCCCTGAGCACTGACAGCAGTATTTCCTGAGTGCAGAGCCAGGAGTAACCTTTGAGCATCACAAGGCATGCCCCCATATGATTAAAAACAAAAAAGTTGGAAAAACTGCCTTGTTTGTATCATTCTTTGAATTATTGCATTCAACCAGACCTTTGGACCTCTACAATTTTGAGATGCCATCAAGTGGGGTCCAAAATTGTTTGTAATACCAGTGATCAGAGAGAGCTGAGCTGCAAGACCCAAAAAAAGCAGTGACTGCATTCAGCAATGTGGGCAGTGTTAGGAATCAAATTCTCAGCCTCACACTTAAAATGCAGGTTTTTTTCTTTTTGGGTCACACTCAGGGGTTACTCCTGCCTCTGCATTAAGGAATTACTCCTGGCAGTGCTCAGGGTACCATGTGGGATGCCTGGGACTGAACCCAGGTCAGCTGTGTGCAAGGCAAATGCCCTAACTGCTGTGCTATAGCTCCAACCCGAAATGCAGGTATTTTAAGTCACTAAGTCATTGCATGCATACACGTGCACAAGTACACACACACACACACACACACACACGCACACATACATACACAGAGAGTCATTCAGATAATCATATTATGCATCTCTGAATTATCTGGTCTTCATCCATAGTTCTTGGCTCATAGCTTCTAAAGAACCAGGGAACAGTGTAATGGATTAGGGTGCCTACCTTACAGATGTATGATCACAAGTACTGAGTATCACTATCGCTACCACTATCTTCCCGTTAATCATCTATTTGCTAGAGCGGGCACCAGTAATATCTCCATATGTCCTGTCTCATGCTAGTAGAACCCAAAGGCATCCTCTTGCTCCAGGAACATAGAGAGCCTCAAACCATTATATTAGGTCATGGGAATGACCTAATATAAATGTCACTGGTATTTGGCATATCAAATACGACACGAGCAGCTTGCCAGGCTTGCCATGCAGGTGGCATACTGTTGTATTCACCTCTAAATAAAGCATTTATAGATGAACCACGTGGCCGTTAGCGGCCGGGAGAGCTGGGCTGTGATAGTCTGGTCTTCTGGGTGGAGTTGTGACGAACCAGGGGAACAGTGTAATGGATTAGGGTGCCTACCTTACAGATGTATGATCACAAGTACTGAGTATACTGAATGGTATGCAGGCAGCTCTGCTGTCTGTGACCACTGGTGCCACCAAGTGATTTGTTCCACACTGTAGCCATGTGTGCCTAAGCACCACAAAAAAAAATGCAACCCCCAATGAGAACCATGACTAAAAAGATCCATGAGCACCACAGCCAAGAAATGCAACCTCTGGTCAGCACCGTAGCAATCACCTCCCTGCAGCAGGCCCTAACTGAGCCTCAATTGAGAGTACTTGCCCAGAAAGCAATGGGCCAGCACCACCACGTAAGGAATGCAAAATCTCAGTGAGCACCTCTACCTGATATCTGGACCCTGCTCCCCCATTCCTGTACCTGTGTGCATACCATAGCTGAAAATGTGTAAGCACTACAGCCAAGCATGTAGTGCAACCCCAGTCATCACAACAACATGGAAGGAATGGGGAAATGAAATGAAAAAATACAAAAGGAGCAGAGGAGATAGCTCAATAGGCTAAGGATATTCTTCAAATGCAAGTGACTCAGGTTTGATCCTCAGTACTACACGGTCTCCTAAACACTATCAGAAGTAACCCTTAAGTATAGAGGCAAAAGCAGCAGCTGAGTAACATGAGTGTGACTCAAGAAATTAAAAATAGGACCTGTGAGATGATACAGCAGGTAAAGTGCCAACCTGGGTTCCGTCCCAGTTACCATAGATAGTGCCCTGAGCACTACCAGGAGCAATTCCTGAGCAGAGTCAGAGATGAGCCCTGAACACCATTGGGTGTGGTCCCAAAACAAAAGGATCAAAAAATTAACAATCAGTATTTTTTTAAAACCCACTATATTTGGAAAAGTCCCAAGTTTGGGAACATGTGAAGGGAATGAGTGAATAATATGTCCGAAGAAGCTTTGAAAGCTTAGCGACCTAAAATAAGAGGGAGAGAGATAAAATAAGAGGAGAGAGATGCAGAGACAAAGAGAGAGATAGAGAGAGAAAGAGAGGAAACTGGGGTACCTGCTATTAAGGCGGCCTGGGGCGGGAGGGGAGGGGTACATTGGTGGTGGAAATGGGGCACTGGTGGAGGGATGGGTGCTGGAATACTGTATTACCAAGAACCAATTATGAACACCTTTGTAATTGTATGTTTCACGGTGGTATAATAAAAAAATTAAAAAAAAAAAGAAAGCTTAGCGACCTTTGCCCAAACCTCACCTGATGCATCACTTCCATCTGGCTGTTTTTGAGTTGTGTCCTTTTGTAATAAATCTGTAATCTGGTAAGGAAGCAGGTTTCCTGAGTTCTGTGAGTTCTACCAAATTAATAGAATCCAAGACAGAGGTCATGGGAACCTCTGATTTATAGACAGTCAGTCAGAAGCACAAGTAATAAATAACCAGAGCTTACAGCTAGCATTCAAAGTCTAAGAAGGGGTCATGGGCCCTCCATTCTGTTGTCAGAAGATCTACAACCATCTGGTTAGATGAACAGGATAGCAGAAATCGGGGTTTACAAGTGACATGTGAAGTAGAAGACAATTTTGAGAAGTCCTCACCCTGCATTGAGGCTTAGTCGGCAAATTAAGTTGACCTGTCTCATCTACCGATGAGAATTTCTTGTTGATATGGGGAAGCCTCCACATCCTCGTATACTGGGATTGGATCCAGGAACCAAATTCAACCCAAAGCCATAGGGTTTATGTAGAAAGTGTGAAGAGTCCTGGGTGGTAAGAAGCAAGCTCAGGTTTCCTAGCCATCTCCTCAATGTTTCTCAATGTTCTACATCCCTCTCATAGGTTATTTTCTTTTTTTTTTAATTTTATTTATTTTTTTTTAATTTTTTATTATACCACCGTGAGACATACAATTACAAAGGTGTTCACAATTGGTTCTTGGTAATACAGTATTCCAGCACCCATCCCTCCACCAGTGCCCCATTTCCCACCACCAATGTACCCCACCCCCACCCCAGACTGCCTCAATAGCAGGTACCCCAGTTTCCACTCTTTCTCTCTCTCTGTCTCTCTCTCTCTGTCTCTCTCCCTCTTCTTTTACACATTGTGGCTAGCCCTGCAGATATTTAGAGTTTATCACTTAAGTCTCTTTGTGTATATTCAATGGTGAGTTTTAATCTACCATTACCATTTCCCACACTTAGTAAAACACTGGTATCTATTTATATTCTATTAATGAATGCAGTCATTCTATATCTGTCCTTTTCCTTCTGACTAATTTCACTCAGCATGATAGTCTCCATGTCCATCCATTTGCAGGTAAATTTCATAATTTCATCTTTTCTGACAGCTGCATAGTATTCCATAGTGTAGCTGAACCATAGTTTTTTATCCAGTCCTCTGTTCTAGGGCATTTAGGTTGTTTCCAGATTCTAGATATAGTGAATAGCGCAGAGATGAATAAAAGAAGTACAGATAGTGTTTCTGCTAAGTGTTTTTCGGTCTCTTGGGTATATTCCCAGGAGTGCTATTGCTGGATCAAACGGGAGCTCAATATCTAGTTTTCGGATGAACTCCAGATATTGTTTTCCAAAAGGGCTGGACCAGTCGGCACTCCCACCAGCAGTGGATCAGAGTCCCTTTTTCTCATAGGTTATTTTCATGGCAAGGTTTCTACTTTGGGTTCCTTCAGAAGCTTGATGTACATGTGACTGAAGTCTGCTATGGAAATATCACACCAAGCACGTGTGACTGCAACTCCAATTTCTAATCTCCTTTAGTGTCAAAAATCAAAATTCTCAAGCGGTAAGCATCTAAGTAGCTTGGCCTGTCCTGTGAATCAGGCCCTCTCAGTAGGTCTCTGAACACTGCACTTCCTTTCCTATAGCCCAAGGCACAGGGTCATCTGATACAGTCCTACAGACTGTGACTAGGCCCATCTGTTCAGCAGAGTTTGTGGGCAGGAACAGATTCTTTGGGAAGAGGACGTGGGCACAATAGCAATTACTATAAACAGTTCTAACCCAAAAAATCCCATGGGTGAAAAATGATAGGAAGAAAACAACACCAAATTTAAAGATAAAAGTTGCCACTGTGATTAAAATTAAATTGGTTGACTGATCTTTGACTTATGACTTCATTCCTATTTTAGTTTTTACAGTTACTACTTCAAAAAACACTGAAGCACTTTGAAAACACTTTCTGTAGTGAAGGGAAACAATCTTTGATCATAAACCTAAGACCCTAAGAAGAAATTTATGCTCATTCTATCACAGGTGTTGAGAAGTGTTAACACATAGCTAATTGGAAGGGGAGGGGTGATGTGTCTGGGAGTTGTCACGTCCAGCAGTGCTCAACACACAGCTAACTTTTATGCTTTTTGCAAAGAAAATGAAAACAAAACATCACTCATAAGGAGTATAAACCTTGAAGGGGCTAGCAGAAAGCCCAGACAGAATTTATCCCTGTAAAATTTCATTTCACTTTTCAGTAAATTACCCAGCTTCACCTCTGTTTTCCAAGAGGAAATTCCCATCTCACCTCCACCCCAGCTCCAGAAGTGTTCACTGGAAAACACTAACTGCTCTGTGGTCTGCAGCCCAGAAGGAAGCATGTGGGTATCAGATCAGTGAATCAATGTCTGCTGGAGCTAAGAAGAACAAAGGAAGGAAGAAGGAGCTCTGTTTTTTCTTCTTTTAATGCATCAGATTCACTTTGACCCAAATCATTATCTGCAGGTTACTATTTTAAATATAAACAAAGCAGAGAATGCACTACCCTTTACCTTCATAATCCTGAAATGAATTTGGATGAAGGGATCAAAAATTCCCCAGAGACAAGGAAATTGCACAGAATGTTTTCTTGAAGGCTCTAACTTTGAAGTAAGAATCCTTTGCCTACAAAAAGACATATGGAAAAAATGCTCATCATAATTAATCATCAGAGAAATGCAAATCAAAACAACAATGAAATATCATTTTATACCACAGAGACTGGCACTTATCCAAAAGAGCAAGAACAAGTGCTGGCATGGATGCGGGGAAAGGGACACTCATCCATTGTAGGTGGGAATGTCGACTGGTACAGTCTTTCTGGAAAACAATAAGGTCATTCCTCCAAAGACTAGAAATTGAATTCCCATTTGACCCCGCCATACCACTCCTGGTAATATACTCTGGCAGGTCAAAAATACTCAGCAAAAAACACCATCCCTACTTTTATGTTCATAGCAGCATTATTCACAATAGCCAGAATCTGGAAATAACCAGAGTGCCCGAGAATCAATGACTGGATAAAGAAGCTTTGGTACATCTACACAATGGAATACTATGCAGCTGTTAGGAAAAATGAAGTTGTGAAATTTGCCTATAAATGGATGGACATGGAGAGGATCATGTTGAGTGAAATTAGTCAGAAGGAGAGAGACAGATATAGAATGACTGCATTTATTTGCATGACATAAATATCACTGTATCACTGTCTTCCCGTTTATCATCGATTTGCTCGAGTGGGCACCAGTAACATCTCCATATGTCCTTCTCATGCAAGTAGATCCCAAGGGCACCTGCTTGCTCCAGGAACATAAAGAGCCTCAAACCATTCCATCAGGTCATGGGAATGAGGTCTATAATTGTTATAATTGTATCTGGCATATCAAATACAACACCTGTAGCTTGCCAGGCTCTGCCGTGTGGGTGACATAAACATATATATATGTACATATTTTGATACCAATATCCAAGGTCAGGAAACACGGAAACACGGATCAGGAGGTCTTGTCAAAAGTGGAAATTATCACAAAGCTTCTGGGAGTCAGAAGCTAGGTAAGACAGAGAATGGAGGAGTGTGCTAATAATTGTCGAAAGTGCTAATACCAACCAAGAACTGAGCATTAAATACAGGCAAAAAGATACACATGACAACGTCTTAATGCATGTATTGTAATCCACAATGTGGAAGGGAAGGAAAAGAGAAAGAGAGAGAGAGAAAGAGAAAGGAATTAAGAACCTGCCATAAAGGCAGGCTAGGGGAGGGGGGGGGAATTGGGGACATTGGTGGTGGGAAATGGGCACAGGTGGAGGGGTGGGTGCTGGAACACTGTATGACTGAAACCCAAATATGAACATCTTATGAACATCTTTGTAATTGTATATCTTATGGTGGTATAAAAATAAAAAAAAAATCCTTTGCCTAGACTGAGCTATTAAAAAACAATAAAGTATAACTATAGAAAAGCTCAAGAAACAACCGCCAGGATTAATTCCTGAGTGCAGAGCCAGGAGTAACCCCTGAGCATCGCCAGGTGTGACCCAAAAAAGCAAAAAAAAATAAAAAAAATAAAAGAAAAGCTCAAGAAACAGAGAAAAGTCTTCAAAAAACTTATTTTAATAGCAAAGTACAAAAAGAATAGTGACTCATCCTAATTTTAATTTTTTTTAATTCTAGTGATGGCTAATACTAACCAATAGTTAAAAGAAAGAAGGAAAGAACTAGAGAATTCAAAGGAATGCTTTGAGCACATGCTTTACATGTTGGAACCCCAGGTTTGAGCCTGAGCTCCACATGGCCCCTTAGCACAAAGAAGGGAATATCCCTCCAGTACTGAGCAGTATGACACATCTCTACTTTCCAAAAAGAAAGGAGAAGGGAAGAAGACTAGATATGAAGGCTGAGTCTTTTATTTATTTTGGCTTTTAAGGGATCAAACCTGGCAATGCTCAGGGATTGATCCTGGCTTTGCATGCAGGAATTAATCCTGACTGTGCACTCAGGAAATTACCCCTGGCTGTGCTTGGGAGACATATGGGATGGGGGATCGAACCAGAGTCAAACTAGTGTAAGGCAAATGTCTCATTGTACTATCTCTCCAGTCCAAGGCTGAATCTTACAAATAAGCATGTATCAACTCTAGCTCAGGGTTTTCTATTTCTCAGTAACCATGATTTGGTTATGCAATTTCCACACATTGTGTTGTAATCATAGCTTGTTGACCACAAGAAAAAAGAAAAAAAAAAACTGAAGCCGGAGATTTTGATAAGCTTTTTTTTTCCCATTTTACCATTTTTTTTATTTTATCTTTTAACTTCATATTTTTCAAAGACAATTAAAAGATTGAATTTTAATCCAATATATGTGGAGACTGCAGTGTCTCATTTTCCTAAGGGTATCTCGCGTAGCAACATTGGTTGATCTAGTTGTAAAAATTTAACCAAAAAGAAACCATTGAGCTATAAGAGTTCTACAGTTAACAGATTGTTGTCTTCATCTCAAAGAAAACAATCAATGGCATCTGTTTATGAAAGATGAAAAATGTTGGAAAAAATATTTTCCCTAGAGCATGACACTACAATCATCCAAAGCGGGGTCTCTAGCTTTGGGGTGGCTTGTGAACAGGGGTGAGATCAGCATCATGCCTACACTACTGGCTGACAAAAAAAAAAAAAAGATAATTTCCGCTGGCCCCTATTTTAGTTTTACTCTTTGAAGTTCCAACAGTTTATTTATTATTGTTATAATTATTTTGAATTGAGCACAGATCATTTCAGATATCCCGGTTCTCTCTTTTTTTTCAAGTCTCTAAATCTTTTTTTTCTTTATTATTTATTGAGACTGGGTTTTGAGGCATCGTCCCTCCACCACCTGTCTCTATTCTTCTGAGACCCGCTGCAGACTGGATGGTGAAGGACAGTGCCACCAGGTGCCGTGGTGCAGATTTTGGAGGTAGGTGGCAATACAAAATTTTGAAAGAAAGGCCCCAAGCTACAATCAGTGATAAGTTCTCATGCCGTCTGTATGTAGAGAAGTCAAATTTACCTCTCAAATGTAGCCAATCTTCTCTGAAGTATTTGCCCTTTCACATAGGAAACCCTGGGCGCTTAACCTCTTCAGCCCAGCATTTCTGTTCATTAATCACTCAGATGTTGGTCACTTGTGATGAGATGACATTTTGTCATCAGTAAGTAAATCAGCAAAGTCGCACGTTGGGTAATTTTTTTTTGTATTTCTTTAGTTTGGACCTACAGCATTTAAGTTGAATCCTTGATATTACATCTCTTTTTGTGGACTGGACTTGGCTTTATAAATTTAATGTGTTTTTTTTAGATTCTTTTCCTCTGTAACATGCTAATGCTTGAACCCAATAATTGTTCTAAATAAATTAGTGTATCCTCAAAATATCCAAGTTACATTTACTGAAATTTGCTTGTAGAGTTTTTGTAAAAATAAAATCCTACATATCTAAACTTTTTACCTAGACATGCATGTAACATACAGATATAGATGTATTATACCAGTATATATACATGCATATATATATATATATATATATATAACCAGTATATCTATATAAGTAAACTTTCTTTATGAATGCATTGTCACTTGAAATGTCATAGTAGGCTAAACTGATCCAACATTATAAAATGACCATTTGATATTTTCATATTTTTATTTTATTTGCTTTTTGGGTCACAGTAGGCAATGCTCAGAGGTTACTCCTGGCTCTGCACTCAGGCATAAGTCCTGGTAGGCTCAGGAGGCCATATGGGGTGTTAGGGATACAACCCAGGTTGCAGCTGCAAAGCAAATACCCTACCCACAGTACTATCACTCTAGTCCCTTGCTATTTTCATAAACCAATGAAAATTATAAAGAAGTGTTAATAAGTGATAAATAAGTAAAAGTGATAATATGAGCTAAAGTCTTTTGATTACAGTTCTTTTCTGTCCAAAGTGTGATCAGCAATTGTAACAATTTTTATTTTTGGTCTTAAAACAAACCGTATGTTAATGAAGATATAATTTTCAAAAGTATGTTGTCAATAATACAGGACATCTTGCTAACTGACATAGCGACTTATTAATAAGTAAATAATAATTACTAGTTAAAATGTGTTATTTGCAGTGAGTCAAACAAGATAGATGGAGGTATGGATGGATACATACCATCAAATACAGTACTTCTGGGTTAGAAGGTGGACAGCGTGCCTCGCATACATGAGTTTTGTCCCTGTACCTCAAGACACCACAAGCACGGCCAGGATGGCCCAGTAACTCCCTAGTGCCACTTTACACCCAAGAGCACCACCCAGCCCACCCTCGCCCAGTCCCCGGGCAACACTGAGGAAGCCTCCCCCTAAACAAATAATTTGGATGTAGTAGTTATGAAGTCTACAATCTGTAGTATCAATATTCTATTTCCATTTACTCATTTCCTGTTTGAAAAATATATGTCTCCTTCACATTTGTATTTTATTTCCTTCATTTATGAAAACAAACATTAACTAAGTACATTAATTTACATAGTGGGTGTAAGGAAATTTAAATATGATTTTAAATTTGCCCTCTGAAAAATCTTCAGCTTCTTTTGTTCAGAAATAGTCATAGGAGAGGCAGAGAAGGAAAAGAAGAGAACAAGAGAAGAGGGGAGAGAGAACTAGAAAGACAGAGAGACAGAGAATAGAGTTCTCTGCGGTTAGGAAACAGTATACACAACTATGGCTCTAGCTCTGCTTTAGTTACTCATGCTGTGACTCTAGACCTTGTCAGTGTTAGTTTAAAAGACAAAATTTGATTCAAATAATTAAACTCTCTAAAATAACCTTTTGTTAACTAACTTTTGTTTGTTTTTTGGCAACTCTCAATGATGCTCAGGGCTTACTCCTGGCTGTGCACTTATGGATGACTCCTGGCGGAGCTTGGGAGACCATATGTGGTGCTGGGGATCAATCAAGGCAAGTGCCATATCTGCTGTATTCTGGCCCCAAAAGAATTGTTTTCTTTAAAGCATTTCATTAGTGTAAAATTGGAAACAACCTAAAAAATTCAATAGTTTAATAAAACATGGCACATAGGAGTGGAACAATGAAACCATTTAAAACAACAGAGAAATATTTTTGACTCAGGATGGTTATATTATTAAGTGAAAAAATTACAAAACAGCATGTACAACATGACATCATAAAAAAAACCTCTATAAATTCACAGAAGAGTTTGGAAGCAGATATACTTAACATCTCGATGATAAGATTATAGGTGATTTTTTTCTTTTTAAAGTATTTTTTCTTATTTTTTTACCAAAAATTCATAATATGTATTATTAAAAAGCTTTAATAATTAATAGTCTCCTTTGAAGTCAACTTTGAAGTAGGAATGAGAATGGAACATAACCTTTGGCACAGGGATATGTTAGCCTAGGACCACCCCCATGGTTTATTAGGGTACTTTGGAATTGAATTGTCACTATTGCTAAGTTCACCAACATGTGGTGTTATTGTTTGCCCTTCTACATATTAAGGAATACATTCTTGAAAAACCTCCCCAGGAACTATGAACTGGCATTCAAATCTGTATTTTTTATACACAAAGCTCGCTCAAATCTTCTTATCCACTTGTAACAGAGCCTAATGCTGTTCCTCTATAAGAGAGTGGTGATGGTACAGAAGACAGCGGGAGCTTTACTAAGTAGGCTTAAAGGAAAAGATAAAGTTCCTTTGTTCTACTGAAGGAGTTCTCAAATTTTTAGTACACATAACGCCAAGTGTCTTGTAAATGCATATTGTTGAACTCTACTCCAAGAGCCTAAACAAAAAAAGTTTAAAGCTTTTTATTTATTCCTACAAGAATGCCACAGTTTATGTCCCCAGGAGATACTTCAGTGCTTAGAGCTCAGTGCCTAGACCACATGTTCCCTTAACCCTACATGAACTCTACATGGAACCCAGAACTGCTGAGCCTGAGCACTGCTCTATTACTAGCCTCCAGGATGGAACTTTGGGGCCTACTTGGTGTTATATCAACAGATGTGCTCCTGAGCAAACCCGAGACACAGCTTGAGAGATAACCAAAAAAGAAGGGGAAAAAATCCCATTTTAAAATAGAACTTTGGTCATGCAATTAATACTTCCGTTTCTTACAATTTACCCCTTTTATGTAAAAAATTCCAGCTGTGTGGCCAGAGAGACAGTGCTGCAAGTTAGGTGTCTGCCTTGCAAGCAGCTGACCTGGGTTTGTGGTCCCTTGAGACCACTAGAGTGATCTTAGAGTGCAGAGCCAGGAGTGTGTCCTGAGCATAGCTGGGAGTGCCCTTCCTACCCCCTTAAAAAAAAAAATCACAATCTCTTGGAGAGAGGGATAGTGAAAAGGACAAGTGAAGTGACCGTTAGATCACATAAAATCACCAAGGACTTGTGTCAGGGAGCTGCTGGAGTCCCCAACAATATCAGGGAAACGAGGGAATGGATGAAAGCTCTGGAGTCCAGCAGTTTTAAAAAGCTCTACTCTCACAAGTTCTGGTATACAATCCAGTAATAGGAAAACCCGGACTTTAAGTTCCTAGCTGGGCCCCAGCCACATGTAGGTTTAGAATCCTAGGCTAAGATGGCCACTACCACATGCTAAGGCCCAACAGGGGAAGAGAATGGAGAAATGGAGAAAAGAAACAGAGAGCAAAGAGGAGCCAAAATGGCAAAAAAGCCCTTTTGTCTTTCTCCTAGTTTAATTTATAGATAGAAGCCCACCAAAAACTTCCAACCCAGCCTATCGTGGGCTGGGCTATCGAGAGAAGAAGCCAGGTAAATGACCATATTGAAATGCAGATCTTCAGGTGGGCCCTTTGACTCAAGCTTCACAAATGCCAGAGCTGATACCCTGAGACACAATCTCCCTAGCAGAGTGGGGAGGGGCTGCATTTCTGAACCAGAAAGCAGTTCAGAATGTAATTTGTAGATAATGGCATTATACTTCTTACCATGAATATATAGCCAGCTGATTCCAGACTCTAGATCCCACTAAGGTCCAAAATCCGTCAGAATAATTCACTTTGACATTACCTTTAGAATCAGAGACAGGTCAATTTTCCCCCAAGGTGCACTGGCATATCTCTTTGAACGAGGAGAGCGAATTACATTATGGTTGATTCAACGTGCCCAAGTACTCTTGGAATATCTAGATGTATGTCCCTTGCGGGGACCCGTAAAAGTAGGAGTAATATTGAACTGGAGCAAACAAGATTCATAAGAATATTTATGCCATATAAAATTATGAAATCCATCCAAGTCTGCCCAATCTCCCATTGTGTCTGCTCTGGAGATTTCCTAAAGGCAGGGAGCTGCTTCCCTAGCAGCTCCTCACTATCACTATCTTCCAGTTAATCATCTATTTGCTAGAGCGGGCACCAGTAATATCGCTATATGTCCTGTCTCAAGCTAGTAGAACCCAAAGGCATCCGCTTGCTCCAGGAACATAAAGAGCCTCAAACCATTATATTAGGTCACGGGAATGACCTAATATAAATGTTACTGGTACTTGGCATATCAAATACTACATGAGCAGCTTGCCAGGCTTGCCATGCGGGTGGCATACTGTTGTAGTCACCTCTAAATAGAGCATTTATTGATGAACCTGTGGCGCTGCTAGCAGCCGCGCGAGCCAGGCTTTGATAGTCTGGTCTGCTGGGTGGAGTTGTGATGAGAGGGAAGTCCGGATGTGGAAAATGGCGGGCCCCATGGAGTGGGGGGGTCCGTCTGGTTTGTTGTGAGGCTCTGCCTGGGGTGGCAGGCCAGGGCTAGGAACCCCGCCATGCCTCACGGGCACCTCATGAGCGGCTTGGGCACAGGGAGAGCAAGTAGCAGCTCTGCCCCATGTCTGAGAATAAAGCCTGAGAAATTCAGGTAGCTCCTCACATGAGCTAAATGTAACAGGAGCCTAAGATTCAGTAGGGCGAGTCGCCCAACAGACTTGTAAGGGACTTTAATGTAGTACAGTGGTAGGGCGCTTGCCTTGTATGTGGTCAACCTAGGTTCAGTCTCCTGCACTTCATATGGTCTTGAAGCCTGCCAGGAGTACTCACTGAACACAAAGCCAGGATTAAACTCCAAACACTGCTGGGTGTGGCCTAAAAACAAATGAAAAACAAAAATTAGGTTGGGGTGGGAGTGATAGTCCAGCAGGTAGAACATGGGCCTTGCATTCAGTCAATCTTAGTTAATCCAGACATCCCATATGGTCCCCTGAAACCACCAGGAATGATTCCTGAGCACAAAGCCAGGAGCGCCCCTGAGCACCTCCAAAAAACAGACCAAAATAAAAGGACTTGGACTTGTGAGGCCCTGACATTTCTCCTTGCTAGTTCTTGCTTGCTTCTCTCGACTATAGATAAAGGAGTTTCAGGCAAATTCTGTACATTCATGTGAAAGAAACCTTTTGTGGAGTTCACTCTGGTGCTATAACTTTACTATTCTATGCTTTGATAATAGAATAATATAAAATAGTTTATAGTTAGTTTCTAAATGAGGAATTTGCTACAACACTGCCAGTGGTGGAATCAGAGAGATTGTAGTGGGCAGGGTGTTTGCTTCGCACACCATGGCCTGTTGTGAGGGCTGAAATCAGACAAAAATTGGTCAAATAGTTTATAAAATACCTCTGGCTCTGTTTTAAGACAAGTAATGCCATATTGTATGTTGGAAAACCTCCCCCACAGACTGCATGCAGAAATCAATAGTAAGGCACTTCAAAGTCAAGTGTATTAAAGACAACGAAGAAAGACAAAAATGTTCTGTCAAGTCCTTTACTGGATATGGGCATGTATAAGCAGGTATTTTATCTTCATTTTCTGGTTCATTATCTGGAAAGTCTGTCTTTTAATTCATTATTGCATTATTTTTAGTATAACAGTTTAACAGTAATTTAAGCATCTGGACTGAAAATTTTTCTTTATTACATATATATGTAATATATATATATATATATATATATATATATATATATATATATACACACACTCTTGTTTTAGGTAGTCTTATTTCATAAGAATAGAAAAAAGGCAGTTTGGATTAATTCTACACTGCAAAAAAATTGTATGTCTGTACCTGTTTTAAGTTAACATGTGTTGGTGGAGAGAACCCACACTTGGCAGTGCACAGGAATCACTCCTGACTCTGCACTAGGGATTACTCTTAGTGGAGCTCAGGGTACCATATGTGGTGCTGGGGGTAGAACACGAGTCTGTCACGTGCAAGTGCCCTACCTGCTGAACTATCACTCTGGCCCTTTAAGCTATCATTTTTGTCCTTTCTGATTTCTTTGTTTACCATCACATATGGGCTGTGAGAACACTGGGAAGGGAAGAGATGAAAGTTTAAAAACTAATGTTATTTAGTTACTGCATTATTTCTTTCCTAGTTTTCTCTTTATTTTTTCATGTTTATGGCATTTTTCTATGAAATATTATTTTAAGGAAACTCATGTTCATAAGTTATATGAATAACTCATCTGTACACAAGGAACATAGGAAGTGGAATTCTATTTCACCAGTACCAGAAATCTTAGTGTATTTAAGCCTTTCATCATCAGTATATTTGGATTGTTTTAAAAATGATCTTCATCTTGAGAGTATATGCAGCCACATTTTAGCCATAGACAAAACTTCTTTGCTTTGTTTTGGGTTTGGGGAGGGTTTGTGTTTTTTTTTTAAGTGTGCTGAGGTTTTTCTCTAAAAATAAAATGGCTTTTCAGCTGTACTGGTTATTTTTTAGGCACATATGAGAAATAATCACAGCTGCTCATAAAAATCAAAAAGGAACTGCATGTTGTTCTCTTCTGAAATGGCAAATATCTTTCCTTTAAGCATTTTTAAACAAAAACAAACTTTACTACTTTGAAGAGAACGCAGGAAGCCATATGGTCCCACCCAAAGTTCCCACATTCAAAATGTCCTCCTGGGGAGAAGAAGGTTCAAGATGTTTTTCATAACAGACTTTCATGTTTCTGCCTGTTAACAATGGCACTTCCTGTTTTGACCTCTAACCGTACTCGGCAATCAATAAATTAAGAGGATGAAACTCCTTTTTGCACAGTAGAGATCAGTTTTATTCATGCTCGCCATGTGTTAGGAGTTCAAAGTGGAGATTAACACAGCCTTTTTCTCCCGAGATCCTATATATTGATCTAAAGAATCTCCCAACAAGTATTGGGATATTCAGTAATGTTTGACTACTTTGTCACATGTCTAGTGCTGAAGTCAATAGGATGCATGATATTTATTATCTCTTATCTAAATTAAGCTCCTTTGTCATCTCTAAATGGTCTTTAATAAATTTTATACTCAATGATTGTTTGCCTTAAGTCAACTTCATTCAAGAAGATAGAGAATGGGAATAAGTGAGGAGAACGGAAAGAAGGAAGAAAGAAAAGAAGGAAATTTTTAGACTTAGAGCAAGAAGATACTAGTTCGAAAGGACAACCGTTTCTAAGATTCAAATATCTAATCTTCTCCACTCAGAAAAAAGTCATTGTTATTGTCATTTTGGGTGGGTGGGGCGTATCTAGTGGTGTCCAGTGCAGCTGGGAATGGAGGAGGGAGGAGAAATTGCTCGAGTCACTCCTGCAAGTGCTCAAAGAAACTTGTACCTTGAGGGTTGCACCAATGTCTCCCATATGCAAGACAGGCTCCAGCACCTGAGGTCTCTTCCCAGGTTCCCCAGAGATTTTTTTAAATCACATCTAGTTCCAAATAGTAAAGAAAGACATGTTATTTACTTAAAAGGAGACAAAGATGAATGGAATGCAGATTAAAAGTTTAAGCATGGTATCCAAATTAGTAACAAAACCAAAAAGAAAAAGCAACCAAAACAATTTTGAAGGTAGTTTCTGAAAGAGTGAAAGAAATGGTACTGAACAGTGGAAGAGGATACAATTTAAAGTGGCAGCATGTCAGGAACTATATAATATTCTGTGTTATTAGATTAATTTACTAAGAATAGGAATATATTTTCTGGGTCCAGAGACTCTTAACCATGGGGCAGAGCGGTTCCTTGCTCTCCCTGGCCCAGCCGTTCATGAGGCAGTCGGGAGGCATGGTGGGTTCTAGCCTTGGCCCACCACCCGGCAGAACCTCACAACAAGCCAGACGACCCCCACCCACTCCATGGGCGCCGCCATTTTCCACATCCGACCTCCCTCTCTTCAGAACTCCACCCAGCCGACCAGCCCATCACAGCCCGGCCGCCGCAAGCGCGGCGGTTCATCAATAAATGCTTTATTTGGAGGTGTTTAAATAAAACCCCGCACGCAAGCCAAAGCTGCTCGTGTTGTATTTGACATGCCAAATGCCAGTAACAATATATTAGGTCATCCAGACCTAATATAAGGTTTGAGGCTTTATGTTCCTGTAGCAGCCGATGCCTTTGCTCACTCAGAGACAGGACATATGGAGATATTACTGGTGCCCGCCAGCAATTAGATGATTAGGGAAGATCGTGATCGGATATTTTCTTAACTATACCTTTTAATTACTTTTCTTGTCATTTTCCCTACCATTTCTTGAGTGAAGTAATATATTTATGTGCCATGGTAAAGCAATTTTTCTTTCCCCAGATTCTATAAAAATCTTCTTTAAATATAAATATGTATTTTGTCAACCATATAGGTAGACTAAATTACATATGCAAATACATTTAAAGAAAAGAGACTGGGCCCCTGGGATGAACCCAGAGCCACAGCAGAGTCTGGCAAGCTACCCGTGGTGTATTTATTTGATATGCCAAAAACAGTAACAATAACAGACCTCATTCCCAACAAATAGAGACGTTACTGGTGCCCACTCGAGGCAAATCGATGAACAACAGGAAGACAAGTGACAAGTGACAAGAAGAGTTAAATGATGCTTTCTTTTATACATTTCAGATATTCAAAGATAAATATAAAAAATTAACTCTTTCAGGCTTTTATTATTATCATTAATGATTTATGTCTGACTTTTTATTTAATTATTTTTATTTTATTATATGACCATGAGGTATACAATTACAAAACTGTTCATTATTAGGTTTCAGTCAGAGTGTTCTAGCAACCATCCCTCCACCAGTGCACATCCCCCACCACCGATGTTCCCTGATTCCCTCCCCCTTCTCCCAGTCTGCCTCTACTAGCAGTCACTTTGCCTCCTCTCTATCTCTCTCACTCTCTCTCTCTTTCTCTGTCTCTCTCAGTATCTCTCTTCTCTTACATATTGTGGCTTGCAGTACATACATTTAGGGGTATCATGTCTCTTGTCTATATTCAATGTTCAGTCCTAGGCTGGTATTACCATTTCCAACAATTATTATATGGGAGGCTTTTTTTAAAAAAAATAAGTTTATATGTTTTCGTTAGTGCCAGCTAGGGGAGTAGACATGGAACTGGGAGGGTGGAAAATGAGGGTCTTTGGTGGTGGTGGGAGCACATTGGTGCTGGGATTGGTGTTGAATGATGAATGTTTCTAACACCGGTATTGTGAAAAACTTTGTAGTTTGTAAATCATGGTATTTAAATAAAGTAAAATAAATTTTTAAAACTAATAAAATTAAAAAGAAAAGAAATTCATATATTTCAGATACAAATTCCAGACTGCTATCCATCTAAATGATACTGAAACACTGAAACATTTGCTGAAGCAGAAGATAAGCAAAACATCCTCAAGAATGTTATTCACTTGATCACTTGATCACTTGAATCCCGTTATTCATCAATTTGCTTGAGCGGGCGCCAGTAACATTTCCATTGGACCCTATCACGTGCCAATGTAGCCCAATGGCATCTGGTTGATTCAGGAATATGAAGAGCCTCAAGAATGTTATTAGTATAGTTAATAGCAAGGTTGTTAAAACCCCTAATCCCATTTGGAAATCTGTGCAACTTCATGAGCAGATGCACGAAAAGATATTAGTGGGAGATCTGAGATAACCAAAGATAATTATAAAAGTCAGGTTTTGAAAAATACATTTTATACAAAAATTTTTTTAGATACAGAAGATTTTTTTGGCACAATAAAGTGACTAAACTTTTTTTTTTTTTCATTTTTGGGTCACACCTGGCAATGCTCAAGGGTTACTCCTGGCTCTGCATTCAGGAATTACTCCTGGCAGTGCTCAGGGAACCATATGGGGATGCCAGAGATCGAGCCCAGGTCGGTCATGTGCAAGGCAAACATCCTACCCACTGTGCTATTTCTCTGGCCCCTTGGCTAATATTTCTATAAATATATAAAACTGAAATGGAATTGGCAAATCTTACAAACTGTTTTCTACCTTTTTTGTAAAAGAGTAAACTAAACACACAGTGGAAACACCATCCACACTTTTATTTTCATAGCAGCACTGATGACTGGATAAAGAAACTTTGGTATATCTACACAGTGAAATACTATGCAGCTTTTTGGAAAAATGAAGTTGTGAAATTTGCCTATAAATGGATGGACATGGAAAGGATCATGTTGAGTGAAATTAGTCAGAAGGAAAGAGAGAGATATAGAATGACTGCATTTTTGCATGATATATACACACACACACACACACACACACACACACACACAACACACACACATATTATGATACCAAAATCTAAAGTCAGGCGAAATGTGGATCAGGAGGTCTTACCAAAAGTAGAAATTACCACAAGCGTGTGGGAGTCAGAGTTTAGGTAAGACAGAGAAGGGAACATGTGCGAATAAATGTCAAAAGGGCTGATACCAACCTAGAACTGAGCATTAAATACAGGCAGAAAATGCACATGATGGCCTCTAAGTGTATGTTTTGCAATCCACAATATATAACAGAAGGAAAAGAGAGAAAGGGAGAGGAAAGAGATAAAGAACCTGCCATGGAGGCAGGCTGTGGGGGGGGGAGAGAGTTGGGGGACATTGGTGGCGGGAAATGGGCACTGGTAGAGGATGGGGAGCTGGAACACTATGTGACCAAAACCTCCAAACATGAACAACATTGTAATTGTTTATCTGGTATAATAAAATATTTTTTTTAAAAAGAAATAAAAGTACCTGCCATGGAGGCGGGCTGGGGGTGGGGAGGGAACCAGAGACATTGGTGGTGGGAGATGGGCATTGGTGAAGGGATGAGTGCTGGAACACTGTATGACCAAAACCCAAATATGAACTTTGTAATTGTATATCTTTGTAATTGTATATCTTTGTAATTGTATATCTCACGGTGATATAATAAAATACTTAAAAAAGTAAACTATTCATAAAATAATATTGCTATTAAATAATGAACTCTATAATACAGGGGCTAAGCTGCTTGTTTTGCATGTAGCCAACCCTGGTTTGATCCCTTGCACCAAATATTGTCCCCCAAACACCACCACCAGGAGTGATCCCTGAACAAACAGCCAGGAATAAGCCCTGAGTACAACCAGAATTTGTGAGCCCCCAAAATGAAATATCTAAAGCATATGTTTTTAATTTTTATCTTAATGTAAGGGTCTGAGAGTTAGAAAGTAGATAAGTCTTGCCTTGCACAGGCCAATCAAGAGTTCAGTGGCTGGCACCACAAATAGTCCCCCAAGCCTCACCAGGAGTGATCCCTGAGCACAGAACCAGGAGTAAGCCCTCAGTACTGTTAGACGTGACTACAAAATGAAACAAAAAGTAGAAAACAAACATGATAATCCATCAAATTCAAGGAAATAGTCAATGTCTATGATATTTTTAAACTCTAAAACTGGATGGGTTGAACAAGTTTTTTGATGCTAAATGTAAAAAGTGTGATACTGTTAGACGTGACTACAAAATGAAACAAAAAGTAGAAAACAAACATGGTAATCCATCAAATTCAAGGAAATAGTCAATGTCTATGATATTTTTTTAAACTCTAAAACTGGATGGGCCTGCCCCTCGAGGGTGTTGCAGGTGTGGCTGCAGTGCCCAGCTGCATTGGCAGGTGGCAGACAGGAGATAGGCTTGTCACACCCCCCAGGGCTCTGACCTGTGGGCCCTGGATGGTGGATGGTCTGACATAGGAAGAACAGTGTGCAGCCCCAAGAGACTTGGATAATGAAGTAGACTGGGACAGGTCCTTCCCAGGATCTTTCACATCTGTACAACATAATGATCATTGTAGTTGTAACAAACTGGGGAGGTTGATGGGGAATTAGGAACTATAATGTCACATTAGAAATCACTGCTGAGGCTGGGGAGGCTGGAACTCGGCCGCCCGGGCCCAGCTGAATATGGGACCCCCAGGAGGGCAGACGGTTTTGGGAGTGGGGCCCGTCACCTCTGGGGGTCCCGAGCAGCCGGATGAGACTCGCCATTCACACTGGCCACCATTTTCGCTGTCCGGACGCTGGGAAACTGCCTCACGACCCAGATTAACAGAGCAAAACCAGTTCGAGCCCAAGTAGGCAGCTCCCAGAAGCGGGAATCACTGGGAATCGTCCAGATGGAGTCAGGGTTCGGCCATTCCCCTCTCCATTTTGTCGAGCCTGGTGGCCCCCCCAGGAGCTGCCCGGGGGCCATCAGCCACAGCATGAAGAGGCTCAAAAGCGGCTGGGGAGGCTGGAACTCGGCTCGCCCGGGCCCAGCTGAATATGGGGACCCCAGGAGGGCACACGGGTTTTGGGAGTGGGCCCGCCACCTCTGGGGGTCCCGAAGCAGCCAGATGAGACTCGCCCATCACACTAGCCACCATTTTCGCTGTCCGGACGCTGGGAAACTGCCTCACGACCAGATCAACAGAGCAAAACCAGTTCGAGCCCAGGTAGGCGGCTCCCAGAAGCGGGAATCACTGGGAATTCGCCAGATGGAGTCAGGGTTCGGCCATTCCCCTCTCCATTTTGTCGAGCCTGGTGGCCCCGCCCAGGAGGCTGCCCGCGGGCCACCATGCAGAGCTCAGCGGCTGGGGAGACTGGAACTGGGCTCGCGCCGGCCCAGCTGGCGATGGGATCCCGAGGAGGGCAGATGGGTTTTGGGGTGTTGGCCCATCGCCTCTGGGGGTCCCGGAAGCAGCCGATGAAACTCGCCCATCACACTAGCCACCATTTTCGCTGTCCGGACGCTGGGAAACTGCCTCACGACCAGATCAACAGAGCAAAACCAGTTCGAGCCCAGGTAGGAGGCTCCCAGAAGCGGGAATCACTGGGAATTCGCCAGATGGAGTCAGGGTTCGGCCCCTCCCCCCTCCATTTTTGTCGAGCCTGGTGGCCCGCCCAGGAGCTGCCCGCGCAGCATGCAGAGCTTCACAAGTGGCTGGGGGACTGCAACTGGGCTCACGCCGAGCCCAGCTGACGATGGGATCCCCGAGGAGGGCAGATGGGTTTTGGGTTGGCCCATCGCCTGTGTGGGGGTCCCAGAAGCAGCCGATGAAACTCGCCCATCACACTAGCCACCATTTTCGCTGTCCGGACGCTGGGAAACTGCCTCATGACCAGATCAACAGAGCAAAACCAGTTTGAGCCCAGGTAGCGGGGCCGCATGGTCCACTAAAAAGAGTGAAACAGTAATGTCTTTTAATGCACTGTATTCCACGAAGAGCAGGAAAGTTTGGTGGGAGGGAGATATAAAGAGGAAAGAAATGACCTAGAGAATCTGCCAAATAGTTGAGATGCGGGAGGGGGAGGGAGGTGGGGACATTGGTGTGGGGAGATGGGGTTTGGGTGGAGGGATGCGTGTTGGAACACTGTAGAACCAAAACTCTACATGAGCATCTTTCAATTGTATGTCTAAAATGGTGTAATAATATTTGGGGGAAAATAATAAAATTAAATTAAAAAAAAAAAAAAAAAAAAAAAAAAATAAAACTGGATGGGTTGAACAAGTTTTTGAAGCTAAATGTAAAAGTGTGATTGTTCAGCAACAAATACACTAAAATTGTAATGATACAGAGATTAGCGTGTCCCCCTGTGCAAAGATGACACAAATTCATGATGTGTCCCACAAAAAAAAAAAAAAAAAACTGTAAAAGCAGGAATTAAGGACCCGGTTTCAAATAGAGTATACAGTACTTTCCATTGATGTCTCTCGAAAATTAGACCAACTGGGGCCGGGCGATAGCCCAGCGGGTAGGGCGTTCTGTACTGTGTGACTGAAAACCAAACATGAACATTTTGAATCCTTTGATGTGAAGATTCATGAACTTTGTCTTCCCACATCCAGTTCTTATTTTCATGTTCTTACCAGGAAACAGATCTAGGAACTACTTAGTGAAAACTATGTGTTTTGATATAAGGAAAAAGTTATTCATGTTTGTTGTATACACAGAGATTCATCCATTTGAAACTTTAGGAGTAGGGTCTGTGTTTTGTAAAGCAGTCTGACAAAAGAAAAAACAAAAGAGGTAACTGGTTCTTTGCTTTCTCAGCAATGTTTAGTGTATTTAAGCCATTAATGAGTCAATATTGTAATCCACATCATTCTGTGAGGAAGCAAATAAGACAGCTATCGCCTTGATCTCATCTTCTCGAGATTTCTCTTAATTTTGAAAATCTAGAGTCCACTATATTGCAGAATACAGGAAATCTGAGTAATTCCCAGGTAACATAATATAATGCACTGTGTGGACATACAAATGAATGTAAGTATAGGGTAGGGTGCCCTGCTTTGTAGGGAGAAAAGTAACACTCAGGTTCTAGCTGACCTAAGAATTAAACCTATACATTTATCTCATTTGTATTTATATGTATATAGGAATTGTTCAATAGAAAAATGAAAACCAAAGCCCATTAACCCAGAGGCTTATATAACTTTTTACACAAAGAGCACTAAATTCCTTGTTAGGAATCTAACAAAACAATGGAGCTTGAATTAGGAGAGTAAAGGGTAACACAGTGACCTGTATATGCATGAGGACTTAGACAGGGATGCTAATAAAAGATAAAGTTTATTTTTTTAAGTATGTGCATGGCCATTTTGACAGTGCCTTCTAGTCACTGGTAATATAAATGTCTTCTTCCAAGTACAGGATAGGCAGTTTTCTCATTGGAATTCTTATGATCTGATTTTTAGAAAAAGGATGGTTGGACTAGAGATATAGTAAAGGATTTAAGGTATTTGCCTTGCACATGGCTGACCCTAGCTTAATCCCTGGTCCTGAATATGGTTCCCTAGCACTGTCAAAAGTGACCTGTGAGCACAGAATAAATCCTGAGCACATCTGGCTGTGCCCTCCCAAAACAAAATAGAAAGACAGTGAAGAAAGAGAAGAAAAGGAAGGAAGGAAGGAAGGAAGGAAGGAAGGAAGGAAGGAAGGAAGGAAGGGAAGGAAGGAAGGAAGGAAGGGAAGGAAGGAAGGAAGGAAGGAAGGAAGGAAGGAAGGGAAGGAAGGAAGGAAGGAAGGAAGGAAGGAAGGAAGGAAGGAAGGAAGGAAGGAAGGAAGGAAGGAAAGGAAGGAAGGAAGAAAGGAAGGAAGGAAGGAAGGAAAAGAAGGAAGGAGGAAGGAAGGAAGGAGGGAAGGAAGGAAGGATTAAAAACATCTCTGCACCTATAGTTTCTCAAGTGCCTTCAATTCAAAATTATTTATTTTGTTTGTTTATTTGTTTTTTAGGTTTGTTTATTTGCTTGGTTTGCTTTTTTGGGTCACACCCAGAAATGCACAGGGGTTATTTCAGGCACTGTACTCAGGAATTACTTCCTGGCAGGGCTCATGGCCCATACGAGATGCCAAGAACTGAAACCAGGTCAGCCACATGCAAGGCAAACGCCCTACCTGCTGGACTATTGCTCTGGCCCCTTAAATTTAATCAGTAAGTCAGAACATCTTATTTGGGAGTAAAGTGTTCCGAACCCTTTTATCTTGTATACTTGAAATCAGAATAAAAGAAAACAACTAAAACAAAATATTTTCCATTCCTACTGTGAAATGAAT
Organism: Cryptotis parvus; assembly: GCA_021461705.1. Classification (NCBI taxonomy): domain Eukaryota; kingdom Metazoa; phylum Chordata; class Mammalia; order Eulipotyphla; family Soricidae; genus Cryptotis; species Cryptotis parvus. The sequence continues at coordinate 63,675 of JAJIBD010032840.1, read as the reverse complement.
AATTTTAATTTCACATGTTTTCTGTGTTTCCAAGAATACTTTCAACAGCACAGTAATTTGAACAGTAAGTACACAACAGTAGTATTTCAGTTAAAACCATGATAGTCTGAGGTTTGTGAGTCATCTAGTCAGAAAATAACTAGTAGGATCTGCATAAATTTGAGGCTAATCATAAAATTGCATTAGTAAATTGCTAAAACAGTGAGACAAATTGTGCTGAAGAAGATATGCTGTGAATATGATCTTATCTCTTTGAATTGATCATTAATCCAAAAAATACATGGAAGAAGATATTCAGAAAAACCTAGGAACAAACTAAATACCAAGCATTTTTTCCTAGTCAAAATTGTCACTGAGGTGTAATATAAATTCCATTATACTTATGAAATTATAAAATGTTATAAAATGGGCATTCAATAAATGTAAAAAGAAACTCAATGAAAGTAAACTGCCTTTTAAGAATTTAAAGTATGCACATTAAAATATTTTGAAACAAATACTGGTTTTATAATGATGACTTTAAAAGAATCAAAGACACTGCACAAATTGTATAATACAAAGACTATGATAAGGTCATTAAATAATAATTATTTGTGTCTCCTGGGGCACTATTATTGAACTTTGAAGATGTATAACAATTTTCCAAACTCTGCCTTCTATATTCTCTGCTAGATTGCTTTGTGCTCTTAAATTTTTTTTAATATGTTACACCTTCAGATTAGTTGTTCCAAGGGTACAATTTTAAAGATTAAAAGAAAATTACTTACAGGCCCAGGCAGAGCGGTGGGTATTTCTGGCCAGTGCTGACTGTGAAGCTTGTGGGATGGGTGTCCACTCCTAGCGAGGATCTCCAACTCCAGGCTTTGGGAAAGCCTGAAGTGTGAATTAACTCTGTGAAGCCACTCTTCCAACTGGAACATCCTCAGCCACCCAGTGTAGGGGAACTTCCCAAGTTTAGATTTCTAAAACTTTTCTCCTAGAAGAAATGTTACTTAGAAGGCTAAAACCTCAAGGAGAAATTGTGTTCAGGAAAGGAATGTCGAAGTAGACATAATTATAGAAGTTGTTATTTTGTCTATTATTTACTGAAACAAAACAGTGACATGAGTACTTAAAATAAGCCTATTATCTGTGACATATCAATGATAATAGGTTTGAAAAATACCTATTTAAAGGATAAGTTTATCTTACTCTACTATATGCTCAGAACTATTCAGCATTTCAGTTCAACTGTTTGAAGATTGGTTTTACTCCAGAGAAAGTGAATTTTGAGGAATTTTGATCTTATTTGTATAACTTTTTTTTACATTTGGTCCTTGATCACAATCCCCAAGTTGTTTTTTGATGACTATATATATATATATATATATATATATATATATATATATATTTTTTTTTTTTTTTTTAAGGAGGCCATGCCAGCTGTGCTCACGACTATTCCTGTGTCTGTGCTCAGAGAGGCTGTATGTGTTACCTAGGAGTTCAAATTGGGGTTGGTGGAGTTCAAAGCAAGCACTTTAAGCCCTGTACTATATCTTTACTCCTAGCTGATAATTTTAATAATTAGAAGCATATTTAAGTTCCTATTATTTTAGTTGACCTACTTTATACAGAGCCACTGCAGAGCCTGGCAAGCTACTCGTGGTGTATTCGATATGCCAAAAACAGTAACAATAATGGACCTCATTCCCATCAAATGGAGACATTACTGGAGCCCGCTCGAGCAAATCAATGAACAATGGGAAGACAAGTGACAAGTGACTCTACACAGCTAGGGTTGATATTTCCCAGTCCACTCCAAAGCCTATGATGATGGTGGAGCTGGAGAGAATACAGAGGGTAGGTGCAACTGAACCTCAGTTAGACCCCGCTTCCCTGAGCCCTGCCAGTAGTAATCCCTAACCATAGAGCCAGGAATTAGTCCTGAATACAGCCAGGTGTGACCCAAAAACAAAACAAAGAAAAAAAACCTATGATCACGATTTTCAAACTATTTTCTAGTTAATCTCACACAGAAGATCAAGCTCTTAAATTGTTACTTAAATTTTATTTTCTCAATACCTCTTTTATTAGGACAAAACCCAAATATACCTCAGAGGCCTGGGATTACTTCTGTTTTTTTCAATGTCTTTTTTAATTGCTATAATTAGGAATACTTTCCATTTTCAAAGGTTACACTGAAATGTTCATAATAGAGGAAATAGTATCCAGAAATAAAGCTGTATGTAATAGAATTTCTCGTAAGGGTACTTCAGGAGAAGCATTACCCACAGTAAGTAATAGCCCATTGTTTGCTGCGAGACTTAGATGGTTGTGGCCTCGAGGACTGCAGGTGTGTGCCCCAGTCTTGGTGCTGACTGTTTATGAGGCCTGAAGGTTAACAATAGGCGGAAATGTCCAGGCCACTTGTCTGCACGTCCCTTTATGATCATAATACCTCACTGGACTAAGATGGTTTGTGCTGTTTGAATCCTGACATTTTAAACACTTCTAGAGAGATCTAAAATGAAATATGAACAGATCTCCCCAGTCTGAGAGTAGTTTGTTCTCGACTCTAAATGTTTCGCAAAGAAGTGACAGAAGCATTTCCTCCTTACTTTTCTAAACAGCTTAGTTACCAGATATGTCTACTGGTGCTAAATGAAGAGTTAGGGGCATGAGGGGTAGAAAACAGGCATTGTTTTTATTTTATTTTGGGGAAGAGGAGCAAAGAGTACTCCTCCTGTCTGCTCCTCCTCTGACAGTGCTCAAGGCTTGCTCCTGGCCTGGTGCTTAGAGATCTCTCCTGGAAGTCCTCCCAGAATCAAATATGATGCTGGCTCAACTGCTTGCAAGACAAATGCCTTAACTGTTCTACTATCTCTCTGGCCTGGAAATGCCCTTTTAGTCATTGAAGGGAGAAGCAACTCAGAAAGAAGCAATCGCAGAGGAGAGGAAATAAAATTTCATGACTCAACCTTTTTTTTTTTAAATTTTTTGGGTCACACCGGCAATGCTCAGGGGTTTCTCCTGGCTCTACACTCAGGAATTACTCCTGGCAGTGCTCTGGGGACCATATGGGATGCCAGGGATCGAACCCGGGCTGGCATGGGCCGGCCACGTGCAAGGCAAACGCCCCTACCCACTGGGATATCGCTCTGGCCCCTCAACCCTTTTTTTGAGTTTGGGCTGAGACATGCTGTAATCAGACAGATTAATAGGAAAAAAGAAATGTAACATGTTATTATGGCCATCTGAAGGTGTGGGGCTTGGGGTAAGGGATGTGGTTCAACTGATGAGCACATGGGTTTGATCCCCAGTACAAGAGGTAGGAAGTTTGCCTTGCAGTCAGACACCCTGTGTTCGGTCTCCAGCATCCCATATGGTTCCTGAGCACCGCCAGGAGTAATTCCTGAGTGCAGGTCAAGGAGTAACCCTTGAGCATTGCCGGGTGTGACCCAAAAGAAAAAAAAAAAAGTTTGGTCTTAGGGCAGTAAATTAGTCAAAACAATACAAAGCAAATCCCAGCAAGGTTTGTTTGTACAGCCTTGTCAAGTTGTCTAAGTGATAAGAATGGATGATAAGGCTATCTCTTCACCTCAAGGACACTTTCACACAAAGATTTATTTCCTGCTTTCAAGAGATTCAGAGTCCATGCACTGGTTAATCAACATGCCCAGGAGACAGATTTTGAACTTCGCCTCCCTGAATCCCATCACAGTGTTCAGAGGCTGGAAAGCCACAAGCCCCCTGAGGGGACGGTCACGGTCTATCTTTGACCTGCCCCTGGCTTTCCAGTACTTGTTTCTCCTGCCAGCTAAGCACAAGCACAAATAATGAACTGTTTGAAACTCTTCCCAAGGTAACTTTCAAAAATGAGTCACTGCATTTCTAAAGCTGTGAAGGTGAACCATCCAATATTGGAAAACATGATTCATTTATACCCACAGCTCATCATGTTTTAAAATAAAAAAGTGAAAGAAAGAAAAAAGAAAAACTACCCCAAGTCAAAACTAACCTCCAAAGCAAATGTGGACCCAAACTCTAACTCCCACACGTTTGTGATAATTTCCACCTTTGACAAGACCTCCCGATATATGCTTCACTTGACCTTGGATATTGGTATCATATGACCAAAACCCAAACATGAACTTTTTAATTGTATATCTTTTTATTTGTATGGAGATGGGCACTGGTGGAGGGACGGGTGCTGAAACACTGTACCCAAAAAACCCAAACATGAACTTTTAATTGTATATCTTTTTATTTGTATATCTCACGGTGGTATAATAAAATACTTTAAAAAAAAAAAAAGCAAATGTGGACCCAAGTACTTGGGCAAGTTTTCTTTCCTTGATGGTAATAATTGAAGGTGACTTCTTTCACCAATCATGTCTCTTAAAAGGAACCAATTGGAGTAAAGTAATTAGCACTGATCTTCCTGCTAATAGAACCCCGAAGTGCAGGATGGGGCTGTGTAACAAACCCAGTGATGGAAATAAGATGAAATGCCTATTGCTGTTTTCCAGAAGCTAATTTGAGGTTGTCATGGTAACTCATCAGGGATAAGATTATTGTCAGTAATTTTAAGTTACATCTGTAAAAGAGGATATCAAGTGTTTACAAGAAAAGAATGAAAGAAGAGTCCTTTGGAAGTGAATCTAAAGTGAATTAAGATACTGGTTTGAACTAGAGAGTGTGGGTGAAAATAGAAGTACTTCTAAATTTTGTTATATCTTGAAGTGGGAAGAGAAGAAGACACTTAGACCAGACAATGAACAAAAGAACCTGATACTAAAAGAAAACTTAAGACATTTAGAATTTAATAAGCACATTCACTAAAATAATATACTTTATTTTCCCCACACCCACCCAAGCCCCCACTTTCCCCTATTTCATATTGTTTTTACAATGACCAAGGACCATTCAGACTCTTGATTGTAGTGTCTATGTAGCTTTTGGTTGTGGTGCTTTGCCAGAAATCATAGCCTGGAGCTGCGGTGCTCACACAACTGGTTTCAGTGCTCCAGAATTCCCTTGTAGCACTGAGAATTCAGGGAAGCAGATGCTGACAAGATGAAGATTGATGACATAGAGCGGTATCCGACTGCCTCATGCTTACAAGGCATGTGCTTTGTCAACACACTCTGCACCAGGTCCAAGATGCACATTCAAGAAACAATTGAAGCTACAAGAGACAATGCTCTAAGCTGTAGCTTCTCTGTTACACTATCCCCTTAGTATTACTTAAAGAAGACATCACTTCTATACACTTGATCCTGTTTTCTTACTATAGTGTTTTATCTGAAGTCTTTGTTTCTGTGCATTAATAAATGTTACTGCTTCCCCTTTCTTATACAGAAACTCATAAACAATATTTCATTTGCAGTATACTTTCAGAGCAATTATTCCTGATAGAAGACTTTGTTGTGTTTTGGAGAGACACCCATCAGTACTCAAGACTTACTCCTGGTTTGGCATTCAGGGATCACTCCTGATGGGGCTTAGGTTACAATGAGAAGCCAGGGATGGAACTCAGGTCCAGCTGAGTGCAAGGCAGCTGCTCTATCCACTGTACTATATCTTTGACCCTATTTCTGCCAGGAGATTTTTAACTTTTTAACTCTGTTAAAAGTCAGAGACTTGGTTGTAGGTTGTAGAAAGGGGCAAAGAAAGAAACAAGAGTCCAAGAGGAGAATTAGGCTAACGATAGTGTTTATTGGATAAAGAGCACTGGGCAGATCTGACAAGCTAAGGAGGTGCTAATGAAAACTGCACCCACCTATGCTTTAGGGTGGTTTGTACATAGGTGGGTGCTAATGAGGATTGCACCCACCTATGCTTTAGGGTGGTTCCTTAACCAACCTGGGCCGGGTTGGTTAACTGCAGGTAGGTAGTCTTTGGTTGCATGTTCCTGAGATTCTGGAGAGGAGAAATCACCAGGGCAGCAGTGGAATTGCCTATGCAGGCTTCAAAGTGCCCTCTTTGGGCTGACCCAACACTCTGTAGGATTATAAAAAAACAATTTTTCCTTTTACTTTTTTTAAACTGTGTTTATTGAGTCTCTATGAATTATCAGTTAAAGAGTTGTTCATGGCTGCATTCCAGGTGAACAATACTCCAACATCATTCCCTTCACTAGTGCCCATTTACCTTCACCAACAACCCAGTTTCCCTTATGTCCCCCAGCCTGCCTCTATAGCAACCACTTTTTTCTTTTTTCCTTCTCCTCCCCCCCATCCCACCACCCATCGCTGCTTTCAGACATTGTATTACAGTATTATTACTGATAGGTTTACTCCTTTCAGCTCCTAGTCCTGTCCTAGAGTGACCAATTCCCTCTTCCATTGTCATAGGTGGATCTTTACCTGATCCCACAGTGGCAACTTTCCTAATAAGGATCAGGTCTGCTCTTCATTTCTACTGCCTTTGGGCTGTAATTATTACTGTACTATGTTTCTTTATATCCTGCATATGAATGAGGTTCTAAAGAAAACTATGTTTATGAAAAATGAACTAGTTCCTGAGGCCCCATTCACTCTCAATGGAACAAACATCTCTGAATGTAGCAGTTATGTGTACCTAGTTTGAGAAATCAACATGATGAACGACCTAAAACCTGAGCTGCGCAGGAGGAAGAGAGTGGCATGGAATGCCTTCAAAGGCATCAAAGAAATAGCTAAAAGGACAAAGAACCTCCGGCTCCGGGCACATCTCTTTGACTCCACCATTCTCCCTGCATTAACATACGCCTCAGAGACCTGGGCCCTGCAAAAGCAGGATGAGAATACTATTCGGTTCTCCCAGAGAGGAATCGAAAGAGCTATGCTTCAAATATCACGCCTCACTCAAGTGAGAGAAGGAATCTGGAGTTCCAACCTCCGTCGCTATTCCAGAATCAGGGGCGCTGTCTCGTTTGCCACGGCATCGAAAATCAGATGGGCTGGACATGTAATGCGATTTGGAGATGACCACTGGACTAGAGCCGTTACCAACTGGATCCCACGGGATGTCAAAAGATCACGTGGCCGCCCACCTACAAGATGGTCAGACTTCCTTGTCAAGACCCTGAAGGAATGGTTTGAGGCTCTTCATATTCCTGAATCAACCAGATGCCATTGGCTACACTGGCATGTGATAGGGTCCAATGGAATGTTACTGGCGCCCGCTCAAGCAAATTGATGAATAACGGGAATCAAGTGATCAAGTGATGAATGAGGTTATTTTGTATCTGTCCTTCTCCCTCTAATTCATTTCACTCAGCATTTTACTCCAGATCCATCAATGTATCAGCAAATTGATGACTTTGCCTTTTCTTACATCCAAGTAATGTTCTATTGCCCACATGTACTATAGCTTCTTTATCTAGTCATTTGTTTTTGGGCACTAGGATATAGCATTCAAATATGAAAGACCAAAGAGGTAGGTTTTGATATTACTTGATAAATGTCTAGTTATTTTAGTTGAATATGGCAGTAGCTAAGTCTACTTCTTTGGTTTTTCACATTTGAATACTATCTCCTTGGAGGTATAAGCCTGTATAGAAAATACATGCCTTTCTGGACCTTTAGTTTTTCTGGCAAATTTTGGGAGAAAATATTACAGAATAGAACACTAAATTTACAGAATAATTAAAAATAAAACATAGAATTAGAAAGAAGTTTTCTCTTGGGGAAGGTAGCTTCTTACCACTTTGCAACCGCCCCCCCCACTCTATGATATTCACTGCTAATATTTCTGGAAAATTCAATTCAAGCAGTTAGAGATTCCTAGGACAAATATTTTGTGTCCCAAGTAGACTCAGATTACTATTTTCAATATTATTACTTAGTTTAGTGTATTGTCATCAATGATGGTATCTTCCCATGTTGCCGCAATGGTATCAAAGAGTTCCCAGTTGGTGGTCATTCTGCAATTTGGAAACGACCGTTGGACTAGAGCCATTACTGACTGTATCCTACAGAATGTCAAAAGATCACATGGCCACCCACCTACAAGATGGTCAGACTTCTTCTTCAAGACCCTGAATGAACGGTTTGAGGCTTTTCGTATTCCTGAATCAACCAGATGCCATTGGGCTACACTGGCATGTGATAGGGTCAAATGGAAATGTTACTGGCACCCGCTCAAGCAAATCGATGAGTAACGGGATGTCAAGTGATCATGTGTATAAAATTCAAATTTCAGCTTAAAATGATATATATCATTTATATATATAAAATGATATATATTTATATTATATAAATATAATTATATTTTATATATTTATATAAAATGATATATATTATATTTAATTTTTTGCTGGTGGTAGTGGTCTGTCTGGTTTGGCTTGAGAGTCGCACCTGGTAGTGCTCACTACTTCTTATTGACTTGGTGCTTGGGGCAGGTTTCATTCCTAGTGGTCCCCTAATGGGATCATATGCCATGCTGAGGACTGAACTCAGATCTCCTGCCCACAATTTCAGATCCACTGCCAGCAATTTCTATCTCTGTTGTCTACACACCAAAATCCACATACAAGGAAGATGAAATTGAGAAATTCTACATGGAACTGGAAGAGTTCTATTAAAAAAAAAATCACACCTTCTTCAAGATCATAGTCAGTGATTTTAATGCTAAGATAGGATCAAGAAGATCAGCCGAAGAACTCCACATTGGGACCCATGGCCTAGAATGGAACAAACTGGGTGAGAGACTATCTACATGCAAATCCTGTTGAGCTGTCTCTCCAGTTCTTGCAAGTAGTTTTCTTGGGACATAGCCTCAATTTATTCATACACGAATTTGTTGGGACTATTTTCTCACCAGAAAGATCAAGTAGAATAAATGCCATAAAGATCATATGCCACATCATATATTTCTTTGCATATATATTACTATACCAAGGTATTCCTAACCTGAAAAATTTAACTAGGTTCCGAGCTAAAACATGATCTTTATTAGCATGTTGCAACCTGGTTATAAATATAAGGTATCAATCAAGTTATAGTAATATTTTACTAATGAGAGCTGTTACTGTCATATTTTCTTTCATACTTTAGAAGTCTATAAACATAGACTCAATTTCACAGTGGTAGGATTGTAAAGATGATACATAAAGAGAAAACAAGACAATTCTGGTTACTTCTAAGTAATCTCTTCCAAAAATCTAGAAAACTTTTCAGTAATCACTATTAGTTCCCTTTTCTTATCAGTTGCAGAAATGCCCTGATTTTGACCCCAAGGAAACTGTGGTGACACTCCTAGTTAATCAGCAATTATATTTCAGAGGAATTAATGATTAGTGTGTGCAAGTTCTGACTTTATTTGTCAAGCCATGGTTGAAAGTGCTGTGGAAATGACCAAAGGAAGGAAACATCTAGGTAAGTGTCTTCTGAGACTTCATTCATCTTTAATTAACTGAAGATGCCATAAGAATAGCTTTCTGAACAAATGATAAACACCTTGCTTTGCTTTAATCAGAGAAAAAGTATCCTTTGAAATTTTATATCTACTTGTGGTTCTAATTTGGCCAATTTTCTTATCTCGCTACTCAAGTCTTGGAAGTATGATACTTTTTCTTGGGTCCTAGCAAATCTTTTTGAAACAGAACAGTTACAAAGTTGGATTGCAGGGCTGGAGTGATAGTCCAGCGGGTAGGGCATTTGCCTTGCATGCGACTGAACTGCATTCGATCCCGGTATCCCATATGGTTCCCCCCAAGAATTGCCAGAAGTAATTTCTGAATGCAGAGCCAGGAGCAGCAACCTCTGAGCATCACCGGGTGTGACAAAAAAAAAAAAAAAAAAAAAAAAGTTGGATTACAATTGTACTAATGCCTTAATCAGAGTGTTTCTCAATTTATTTTGTTATATATTTTAAGAATATCTACCCTTAAATTTTTAATGGAGCAAGGGCTATTGCCAAGAGTATCCATCAAAATCATTTGACATTAAAAAAAGTTTACTATATAGTGGTAAGTTTTAATGAGTTTGAGAATTAGAGGGACAGTAGATTCAGATACTTATATGAGAAGGAAGTAACATTTATTTACTTGACACACAAGCGTTTAGAGTCCTTCTTTTACAGCAGCTTGTGACTACCATACTTGAGTAACAGACTTAATCCAGTGGCTCATCCACACAGCAGTAATGTGGAACAAAAAAAAGCTAGTATAATTCCTAAAAATCTATAGAGAATCCTCATTTGCCAGAGAGTATGGTTCTAATTTAAAAAAAAAGGAAAAAGGAAATAAAAACACATGTCAGGGGGTGAAGAGAGGAGAAACTAGTCTCGAAGTGAAAGAAAAGCCCCCTTGAATATTAAGATGAAGACTGCAGGGTGATCTGCAGAAGCAAGAACATAGGCTCCTGTTGCAGGACTCCTCTAAGAGCCTCTGCATCTGCTCTGAATTGCTGCCTGCAAATCACTTCGTAGATAAGGGAGTAGACTAAATGTGGCAGTTTATCTGACCGTGTATTCTGTACTAGCTGGTATAAATATTCTCTCATGCTACCACAATCGTCGTGGGACTAGCTAGATCTTACCAGCATATTTGCCTGGCTAAGTTGGATCCCTAAATAATTAGACTAGAGAGAAATGCTGTTTGTCTCCAAGCAAGCAAGCATGGCTCCCTGATAATTCAAAAGCAACTAAAATACAAAACTACTGAAGTAGACGAGACTTGTGTAGGCTTGGAGAAATATTTAACTGGTACTAGTATTAGACTTTGGTACAGAGACAAGCCATCTCAGAAACCCCCTTCTCTACCCTATAAAGGCTTTTCCAGGCAGATCTTGGCTCAAGACATTAGCATATAAAAGGGCCTAGATGAGGTGCTGGGAGAAATTACCTGAGGGCATTTGACCCTCCCTGCTTTCTATAATAGTGGGAGGGAGATCTGAGTTGCAGGGGTATAAAACTAGCCTGCCTCCTCTCTCGCTCTCTTTTTGGGCTCTCTCTTTGTGAGCTCGCACCCTTCTTGGGAGTCTTGTCTTTGTCTCCTCTTTACAGGGCCTTTACACGTGGTGGCCGCCATTTTGGCCTACACGTGGCTGGGGTTCTAGCCAGGAATCCTAAGCACAGGGTTTTTCCTATTGTGGATTTATATGCCTGAACCTGTGATAAGTAAAGCCTTTTTAAAACTGCATCGGATTCCTGAATCTTCATCCATTCCCCGCCGGCTTTGGAGGTAGAAGGGAACTCGCTTTCCAGCACTGTTGGGGACCCCGCAAAAAGCTAAGCCTTAGTTAATATCATTTTTTTTTTTTTTTTGGTTTTTGGGTCACACCCAGCGATGCTTTGTAGGTAATGTTTTTTATATAGAACTAAGCTTCTGGGAATGGTCTACACTACTTGCCCTCAACATGTCCTACCCTAAAGCTGCCCACAGAACCCTTCTAATCCGGCTGAGCTTTTCCATCTATTTCTGCCTCCTGATTGAGGCAGAATCAGGTTTCTTTTTTTCTTAATATACACAATTTTCCCTTATGCCTTAAAAAAGACCTTTGTCTTGGCAAATTTTTTCCCTTTTTTTCTGACTGAGATCACTTGATCACTTCACTTGAATCCGTTATTCATCAATTTGCTTGAGTGGGCGCCAGTAACATCTCCATTAGACCCTATCAAGTGCCAGTGTAGCCCAATGGCATCTGGTTGATTCAGGAATACGAAAAGCCTCAAACCATTCCTTCAGGGTCTTGACAAGGAAGTCTGACCATCTTGTAGGTGGGCGGCCACTTGATCTTTTGACATCCCGTGGGATCCAGTCGGTAATGGCTCTAGTCCAGCGGTTGTCTCCAAATCACATTACATGTCCAGCCCATCTGATTTTCCATGCCTTGGCAAAGGAGACAGCATCCCTGATTCTGGAATAGCGACGGAAGTGAGAACTCCAGATTCCTTCTCTCACTTGAGTGAGGCGTGATATTCCAAGCATAGCTCTTTCGATTCCTTTTGGGAGACCGAATAGCATTCTCATTCTGCTTTCGTAGGGCCCAAGTCTCTGAGGCGTATGTTAATGCAAAGCTTTTTTTCAAGTTCTTATTTGCCTCTCCTATTTTATTTTGTTTAATTATATGTCAACTTAGATTTAAAACATAAATGTACTGATAATTTTAAACATCTTTCATAGGAAATAGGACTTGATGTATTTTCCGTTCCTTTCTTCCTTTTGCTTTTTATTAGGGAGGGCATATCTCAATGCTCAGGAGCGACTCCTGGCTATGCTAGGGAAACCCAGATCTCCTGTAAAAGCATGTGCTCATACCATTAAATAATCTCTCTGTCTCTGATGAATTTCTTAACAATAAAAATTGTGTCAGCAATATGTTAGGAAAAAGGTATCTTTTATTAGACAAGAATTTTTGTGTGATTCATATAAGCTTATAATTTCAGTTTTATTGATATATCTATGCATAATGAAATTTAATAACATAAGGTATACATTTCAGAAAGTTTAGTCAAACATACGGAGCCTTGTAACCTTTACCAAAATCAACCTGCTGAACATTTCCTTTGCCCCTGAAGACTTCCTTCCTGCATCTGCAGTTTATCCTGCCCTGCCTTCCCCACCCCTCACCCCTGGGATCTCGAATCTTTCTGTCACTGCAGTCTACCTGTCTAGGATTTTATATAAATGGATTTGTGTTGTTTATGTTCTTTTTGTTTCTGATTTTTTCACACATCACAATGCCTTTGAGATATGTCCATGTCATGTAGCTTGTTTATTTTATTGTTACATGTAATTATAGTCCTGTTATTGTAAAATAGTTTTTCATCTTATAAGCCTACCATAATTTATTGGTTTTTTGGCTGATGAACATTTTGGTTGTTTTCAGTTCTAGACTATTACAAATATGCTGCGAACATTCTCTTACAAGTTTTTGTTTCCCTTGAATAGATAACTAGGAGTAGGATAGCTGAGTCATATATATGGTAACTTTTAAAGAAAAGACAGGCTTTGCTTTAGTGATTATACTATTTTTGCCTTCTCACTAGCAATATGTGAGAGTTGTTGTCCTCCACACAGTCATCTAAACTTGATGTGAAATTTTTTTTGTTTGTTTTTGTTTATGGGCCATACCCTGGTGGACTCAGGGTTCACTCCTGGCTCTGCATTCAGGGAACCATATGTGGTGCTGGGAATGAAATCCAGGTTGGCTCTGTGTAAGGCAGCACTAAACTTACCCACTAAATGTTGGATAATAGGTCCTAAAAATTCAATAGAACTCATTGGCATATATGTGTGTATGTGTATATATATATACATATATATACATATATATATGTATATATATATATATATATATATATATATATATATATATATATATATATATATCAGTGCTGCTACCTGCTCTCCCTATGCCCAGCTGATCACAAGGCATCCAGGATGGTGGGTTCTAGTCCTGGCCCACTACCCCAGCGAGCTTCGCAAGAAGCCAGAGGAACCCCCACATCATGAGGGCCTCCATTTTCCACATCCAAACTCCCTCTCATCAGAACTCCACCAGCAGAAGAGCTGATCACAGCCCGCTAACGGTTCATCAATAAATGCTCAAGTTTTGAGGTGACTACAAGATTATCCCACCCACACGGTAGAGCCTAGCAAGCTACCCGTGTCATATTTGACATGCCAAATACCAGTAACAATTATATACCTCATTCCCATGACTTGATGGAATGGTTTGAGGCTCTTTATGTTCCTGGAGCGGGCAGATGCCCTTGGGCTATCTCGCATGTACTAGGACGTATTGAGATATTGAGATGAGTAATTGATGATCTATGGGAAGTCAAGTGATCAAGTGATATATATATATATATATATATATATATATATATACCCCAATCTTCCCCAACAAAAATCTTCCGTAACAAAAAATCTATCCCCAACAAAAATCTTCCCCAAGCAGCAAATATATAAATATATATATTTGCTGCTTGGGGAAGATTTTTGTTCATTGTGTCCATTTTATTACTAGCAATTGCTCTGTTCATGTTTTATATTCCTCGTGTTTTGTATTCCCTCATGATTCAGTCTTGGGAAGTTGGATGATATATATATATATTTGCTTGGGGAAGATTTTTGTTCATTGTGTCCATTTTATTACTAGCAATTGCTCTGTTCATGTTTTGTATTCCTCATGATTCAGTCTTGGGAAGTTGGATGATTCAAAATATTTTATCTGTTTTTCTAGGTTAACCAATTTAGTTGCATCAAGTGGTTCATAACAATCTCCTTTGTAATGATATTTTGTATTTCTTTGTTGTTTTTTTTTTGCTTTTTGAGTCACACCCCGCAATGCTCAGGGGTTACTCCTGTCAGTGCTCGGGGGACCATATGGGATGCCGGGGATTGAACCCGGGTCAGCTGTGTGCAAGGCAAATGCCCTACCCGCTGTGCTATCCCCCTAGCCCCTGATCTTCTGTATTTCTGAAATACCTCTTGTAACATCTCCCCTTTAATTTCTGATCTATTTATTACAGTTTTCTCTTTGTTTGACATAAGTTTAAGGGTGTCTCAATCTTGTTTATCTCTTCCAAAAGTCTGGATTTGGTTTCATTACTCTTTTGCATTCCTTTTGAAAGAGTTGGCCACCTGATGGGGTGACTGACTGGGAGCCTCGGAGTGCCGCACCTATCAAGGAAAACTCTGAGAGACCGGGTCCTATGCAAAAGCAAGGGTTTTATTAATAGCGAGTATACTCGGGCCCATAGCATGACCCCAAGTGGTCAGTGGCTAAGAGCCCCGAGCCCTTCCAGGGAGGATCTTTTAAGAGATAGTTCCCGCCGCTACAGAAAAGCCCGCACATAAACATCCAATAGATTTAAAATATTATATCAAGGTCTCTGGCGCAGGCAGCCAATCACTTTGTACCAAGTAACCATTTCCCACCAATCAGTTCATTCTTAATACTTCTTTCTATATTTGGTGCAGCTAGATACACGCGTGGGATCATGGGTCAGCAACGGCTATGCATACGTGCAGGAATGCAATCCACGCAATTCAGGCCAGATAGTAGATTCTGGGTGGGGGTCTCATAACCTCTAGCAGGAATTTGTTCTGGGCCTTTTGTAGATAACAAAAAGGTTACTTCAAGATGAAAAGGACACTTCGGGCCCTAAAATGGTAACTTTCCATGAGTAGGCCTGCCCTGGTTGGGAAAGGGGTTTCTGCCTTCTTTCACGTTTTGGTTGATTGTGGGAGTTTTTTGGGGGGGGTCACATCCACTGATGCTCAGGGATTAATAATGGGTGTGCACTCAAGAATTACTCCTGGATGTGCTTGCGCAACTGTTGCAGGTGGACCCCACGGGTGACTTATGTGAGGCAGGAAGGAGAGAGAGATGGTCGCTTTCTCCCCAGCCGCCTCTGCCACCCGGGACCCGCTGGGCAGGCTAAGGACTGATAAAGTCTGCGATGAGCCCCTACAGGGCGTGGGCCTGACCCCCACCAGCCCCACGAGGTGGCCGTCAAGCCACGCCTGATGTCCGCTTGATCTCTAGGCACGGGAGTTAATCCCCACCACCCGAGGTTTCTCGGGGAGCCACGGACTCAGGCTGGAGTGAGGAATTGCTCTTTGCAGGAAAGGAAAGTCAGTCCTAGGCCTTACCCAGGTCTGCCTCAAGGTTCTTGTCTTCCTCGCAGAAAAAGAATTTTCAGGAGTCGACGAGCAGTGAAGTAAAATAGGTTTTATTGAGGAGGTTTTTGGTGAGGGGAAGGGAGAGAAAGGAAGGAAAGAGTAACGCGCTCAAGGGAGAACACGGGCTGCTCCAAAGGCGGAGAGCGCGAGTAAAAAGAGAGAGTACACATCTCAAGAGGGGAGATCACGGGCAACACACGTGCTCAGGCACCACATGTGCGCGCAGGCAACATGTGTACCCAGGCAGCATGTGCGCGCAGGCAACATGTGAGCCCAGGCAGCATGTGGCGCCGTCCTTTGGTCAGGACGGCTTTTATAGATTTCTCCCCAAGTTACTCCCATATGGGGCTTCAACCTTGGTTGCTAGGGCCCCGTTGCCAAGGGGAGTAGACTTTGGGAGTGGTCTTCTTTGACTGGAATGTCCTGGGGTCTTCCTTGAGCTGGGTCCTGGGCGGGAAGGCTGATTCATCTCCCTCAGGAGATTTACACATTCCTTTTGGCCTTTCCTTCCTCCAGGGTCTATTGTTGATATGGTCTTGTCAAGTTTGGTTTCGGGCTTTCAGTCAGGTGTGGCTCTGGATCTCTTCTTCAGGAATTTATTGCCATGTGGCGCCCCCTGTCTGCCTGCCTACAACACAACCATGTGGGATACCAGGGATCCAACTGGGGATTGGGTCAGCAGCATGCAAGGCAAAATTCCCTACCTGCTATACTATCACTCTGGTCTTGCATTACTATATTTTTATATTATCAATTTCCACTGTTGTTGAGGTACAATATGTACCCAACAAAATCTGGAAGCAGGTACTGGAGCTCCTCTTCTGCCCCAGAGGATTGGCGGCTGGTGGAAAAGAAAGCCATGAGAATTCAGCAACATTTCAAAAGGCTTTACTCACACTTGTTCTGGTATACAATTCAACAATAGGAAAGCCCCAGACTTTAGGTTCCTAGCTAGGCCCAGGCCATGTGTAGGTTTAGAATCCTAGGCCAAGATGGCCGCTACCACGTACTCCCGGCCCATCCAAACAGGCAAAGAGGTCAGCTGGCAGGGGAGCCAAAATGTCCCTAACGCCCTTTTTTTTCTTTCTCCTAGTTTAATATATAGATAGAAGCCTGCCAAAAACTTCCAGCCCAGCCCAATGTTGACTGGACTAATTAGAGAGGAAGCCAGGTAAATAACCATATTGAAATGCAGATCTTCAGGTGGGCACTTTGGCTCAAGCTTCACAATGAAGAGAGCTAATTCTTGAGATAAGATATCCCTAACAGAGTGGGGAGGGGCTGCATCTCTGAACCAGAAAGCAGTTCAGAATGTAATTTGAAGAGAATGGCATTAAGATTTCTTACCATGAATATATAGCCAGCTGATTCCAGACTCTAGATCCACTAAGGTTCAAAATCTGCCAGAATAATTCACTTTGTCATTACCTTTAGAATCAGAGAAACATCAGTTTGCCCAGAGGTGCACTAGTATGTCTCTTTGAACTAGGAGAGTTTATTACATTATGATTGATTCAATGTGCCCAAGTACTCTTGGAATATCTACATGTATGTCCCTCACAGAGACCCATAGAATAGGAAGAGTATTTTGGGGCCGGAGCGATAGCCCAGCAGGTAGGGCATTTGCCTTGCACGCAGCTGGCCCATGCCGGCCCAGGTTCAATCCCGGCATCCCGTATGTCCCCGAGCACCGCCAGGGAGTAATTCCTGAGTGCAGAGCCAGGAGAAACCCCTGAGCATTGTCAGGTGTGACCCAAAAAGAAAAAAAAAGAATAGGAAGAGTATTCAACTGGACCAAGTGAGAGTCATAATAAGAATATATATGCTGTATAAAATTATGAAATCCATCCATTCTTCCCAAGCTCCCATTGTGTCTGCTCTGGAGATTCCCTAACGGCAGGGAGTAGTACATAAGCTAAATGTAGCAGGAGCCTAAGGCTCAGTAGGGTGTGTCACCCAACAACTCCCCCCTGTTTAGTTTAACACACTCTAATTTTTTTAATATTTCTTCTTGCTTATTTTGGATTCTGTTTGTTTTTCTTATTCTATTACTTGAGATGTGAGGCTAAGTTATTAGTTTGAGTTTTTCATCTTTCTGATGATGAAACATCATCAGATGTTTGAACATCCTCCTCATACCACTTTTGCTTTTTCTTGTCTCATAGGTTCTGATTACTTCTCTGTTCTTGTTATTTCCAAGAATATTTAAATTTATTCTTTTTATTTTTGTTTGGACCTACTGCAGGTAATGTTTAAGGCTTACTTCTGGCTCTGAGCTTAGACATCATTCCTGGAGCACCCAAGGACCATATGTGGTTCCAGGCACAGAACCCAGGTCAACTGCATGCAAGTCATGTGAGGCATGAAACTTACCACTGTACTGACTAGCTACAGATATAATTTCCTCTTTGATACAGTGGTTCTACAATAGTACACTGTTTGGTTTCCAAATGCTTGTGTGTTTTTGTTTGTTTTTTGTTCTTTTTTTCCTTTCTGCATCATACCTGGCAATGCTCAGGGTTTACTCCTGGTTGTGCATTCATGATTACTACTGACAGTGCTTGGGTATGACTATATGGGATGCCAGGGATTGAACCCAGGTTGGCCACGTGCAAGGCAAATGTGCTACCTCCTATACTATCACTCTGCCCCCCAACTTTTCTTTTTGTGGTTAATTTCTATCTTCTTTGCGTCGTGATTTGAAAATATACTTGACAAGATTTTCATTTTAATAACTCTATAGAAACAACTTATGCTGCAGTGGTGACATATCCTAGAGATTATTCCATGTGCACTGGAGAAAAAAATGTGTATTTGATTTTTAGAGTAGTGGAGAACTTTGTACTTATCTGTTAATCCCAATTCCTCCAATTCCTTATTTCTAGCTGTTCTTTCCTTATTGAGTTTCTGTGTGGTTTATATATCCCATATAAGAGTGGGTTATTAAACCTCTTAATATTATTGTCTTGCTATTAATGTATTCAGGTCTACTAATAGTTATTTTAAGAAATTTACTGTTTCTTCACTCAGTACAGATACATTGAGAATAGTTAAGTCCCCTGCTGCATTAATTCTTTAATGTCCGTTCTTATAGCTTGCTACCTTCTTTCATTTAAATTCTATTTTTTTCTGAAATAAGTATGGTCTTTCCTGAATTTCTGGGTGCATGTATGTGACTGATCCATCCATCAAGTCCATTTCTTTTAGGGTTAGGAGTATCAACCCATTGACAGTTAGAGAAACTATTGACAAAATAATATTTTGCCATTTTTCTTTAAGGATTTTTGGATGTTTTTGCCATTTTTCTTTGTTTCTTTGGCTTCCCTTTATTCTAAGTTTACATTTTTAGATCAATCTTCTTAGGTCACCTTCCATTTACCTCTTCTTATTAGTTCATTTACTGTACCCTTATATTTGGATGAATTTTTTCATACTTCCAAACTTTCTCTCAGTTCGTTGATTTTTTTGCACTGATTTATTTATTTCATCAAACATTAAAAAATATTCTTGTCTGTATTCTTTCTCGATCAGTTTAGAAAATTCTGCACCTTTCTGGGATTTTTCTTATAAATTGGTGAGATTAAATTCTTCATTTCTTCATTATGCCTACTGCAGTATGAGGGCTAGTGGTAGAGATACAAGAATGAGCAAGCCTCAGCAATGATAGTTTTCAAGCTTGCCAGATCAAGTTTATGCCTATGACTTTGAGACTGTGTGGGCCTTGATGCCCACTGGGCATTTGTGATTGCATGTGACCTGTAACAGCAACAATGCTGCTGGGACTCTGTAGTCACAAGCTTACTGTGTCAACTGTATTTCTAAGATCAGGCAGGTCACTGTTATTGCCCCTGTCACTCCAAGCAGGCCTGGTATAAATTAGTGTATTTGCATTTGCTGCCACCTAAAAGTCTGTGTTACTGATTTCAAATTGACTTGGGAAACATCCTGTAGTCTCAACCTAAGTATCAGCAAATTTGTTTTTTCTGTTTGTTTGTTTGTTTGTTTGTTTGTTTTGCTTTGTGGGTCACACCCAGTGATCCTCAGGGGTTATTCCTGGCTGTGCACTCAGGAATTACTCCAGGCGGTGCTCAGGGGACCATATGGGATGCCAGGTATCAAATTCGGTTGGGTCACATGCAAGGCAAATGCCCTACCTGCTGGACTATTGCTTCAGCCCCTATCAGCAGATTTGGAATCCCACTAAATTGTCAATACTGCCGGCCCAGGTGGGTCAGCTGCCAGCTTTCTTGGCCCTTGAAGACTGTCTCCTTTTAATCCACCACATGTAATAAGTCAGAGTTAGGTGGAGTGAGGGTATGGACATTTAGGGTGGGAAAGGGGGATATTGGTTGAAGCAAATATCACATCCCTCTTTCACTCCTCCCTTATGTTAGTAAGGCAGAATTTGCCCCTCAGGCTACTTCCTGCTCTACAAAGGTTCAGGTTTTTGTGGAGGATGGTTGAGGAGTGTGACAAAGCCTTGCCTCCTGCTCAGGCTTTGTAAAACGTGTGATTTAAGTCCAGGGGCCAGTTTGAGGTCCACCGGTGTTTTTCTCAATGCAAAATCCTAAGCTTTTAGTTTTGCTTCACGATACTCACTCCTTACAGATGTACTCCTCAGTTCTGATAATGACTCAACTCTTTATTCTATACAGCTGCAAATCTTCTGGCAGGCTGTCTCTCTGATGGATTTTCTTAGCAAGGGCTCCATGCAGGATTCTGGATTTAACTCAGTTGTCGTATATTCTTTGTGTTGGTACCATGGGAGCACTCTCAGATCTTTCCCTTTTCAGTCATTTCTGCCCCTTCCTATGACTCTATTTTCTATTTCTCCTTTGCTTCTGTTTACTTGGGATTAGTTTAGTTTTCTTAATTCTTACCTTGTCTTACCAAGACATAATTCTATGTCTTGCCAATGACATAGTTTAAAACATTCATTTAGATCTTTTTCAGCATTTGTTTGTTTGTTTTGCTTTTTTGGGTCACAACCAGCAATGCTCAGGGTTACTTCTGGCTCTGCACTCAGGAATTACTCCTGGAGGTGCTCTGGGGACCATATGGGATGCGGGGGATAGAACCCAGGTCAGCCGCATGCAAGGCAAATGCCCTACCCGCTGTGCTATCATTCCAGCGCCCTCTTTTCAGCATTTAAGATTGTAAAAGACTCATCAACACGAAACATGGTTTTAGCAGTGTCACATAAATTTTGCTGTGGTTTTGTTTTTTATTACTATACCAATAAAATCTATTGGTGTTCCTTTCTCTTGTTTTGTTTTTAGTAAAGCAAGATACTCTTTATTGAATGATATTTTCTTATAAAGACATGAGAGGAGAAAAGGAAATGCTTAAAAATGAACCCGGGCTTCTCCACAGTGTGGAAAGGGAAAAAAAAAAAAAGACAACGAGGCAAGGAGAAATAGTCATGTTCAAAGGGCAATACAAGTTTAAAGAGCAAGTCTTCCCTTTTTTTTTTTTTTTTTCCTTTTTGGGTCACACCCTGCAATGCTCAGGGGTTTCTCCTGGCTCTGCACTCAGGAATTACTATTACTCCTGGCCGTGCTCGGGGACCATATGGGATGCCGAGGATCGAACCCGGGCTGACATGGGCCGGCTGCGTGCAAGGCAAATGCCCTACCCACACGACTATTGCTCCAGCCCCTGGTTTTGGTTTCTATGCAACACTAAGTTATACTCAGGGCTCTTTGTTCAGAGATCACTCCTGGCAATGCTTTGGAAACCCATATGGAATATATACCTGGAATAAATATAAATTTCATTTCATAACTGATATCTTAATTGATTTTTAGTGATTGCAAATTTTATTGTCATTTCTATTTACAAAATATTTGTTTCCCTTCATGATGTTTTTAAAAGATATGTTATTTGTGGCAATGAAATAAAAATTATAGTACTTGCAATCAATATTATCAGTCTTCTTAGTGTAGCTTCATCATTTCTTCCAAAAGCTAATATTGGGGTTGAAGAGTTAGTATAGCACGTAGGGCATTTGCCTTGCATGCAGTCGACCCAGGTTAGATCCTCAGCATCCCATATGGTCCCCCTAGCACTTCCAGGTGTGGTTCCTGAGTACAGAGCCCTCAGTATTGCTGGGTGTAATCTAAACAGGAAAAAAGCTAATATTTCACATGTATTTCTTTTCAAAATTCAGCATTAATTTTATTTTAAGACTTTTACATCATCCTTTGAAATTGCTAAAGAATAATAGCACGTCAGAAAACCAGAATTTCTGGATTGAAGTTGTAACTGCTTTATAATTTTAAAGCTTACTTAACAGGAATTATAATATATAGACTGAAAGTGATGGGAGAATTATATCTTTCTGAATGCAATAAAATTAATCCACATAAATCTGTGTACTAATAGTGTCTGAACCTGTTTCCTCTCACTTCATTTATTTTAATAGATTAATGTAATTTTCTTCATTTTCTTTTAAAATTTATCCAAGAAACCCTTGATAAAAATCAAGTTGGGCCAGTTTTGTTAGTTCTTGCATTAAGTATAAATGCTATCTTGAAAATCATTGAGTCCTGCTTACTAGTCTGAGGTATTGCTAATTAGCCCAAAACATGTCGTAGCCTGAGAGTTTATCTGCATAATTTTAAGTTTTAGTGCCCGAGAAAGCCAAGGGAATATGTGTGGTTTTGCTTTGTTTTGTTTTGATTTTCGTTAAAGCCATTGAAATGAAGTTAGCACAATTCTCTATAAAAACTTTCCTCCGCCCTCTGAAATATTTTAATTAGATACCGCTCTGAGAATGCAAACATTAACTTGGCGTTCTCCAGTCTTTAGCTCATAGTCTCCCACTCTTCGCCCTCCCCTCAACTGCTTCTTTTTCTTTTTGGACTCCCACAGATTATAATAACCCAAAAGGAATGTTGTGTGTGTGTGTGTGTGTGTGTGTGTGTGTGTGTGTGTGTGTGTGTGTGTGTGGCTTATTTTCAAATAACCAGGAAGAACCATTGTGCTCTACTCTGAAAGAGAACATCTCAGATGCAAGAAGAGCTGCTCTGGGTTGAAAATCTTCAGAGGCCTTGAGTCCCAGCTTTGGATGCAGCAGTGACTAAGTGAGGCCTCTAGTGAGAGAAGTAAAGGAAGGCTCAGAGGACTTTGGCAAAGGGGTCTTCAAGCTACAGTTGGGGATCTGGCCTCTAGATCCCCAACGTTGCACTGGGCTAGAAAGTCAGCCCAAGCCTATTCCTCCGATACTTACAGGAGAAAGTCTGGACTTTCCCTGAAAAGTAGGATATAAATCTAAGTCTTCGCACAGGACTCCAGTGCCCTCTGTCACCTCCACAGGCATCTGGTGCCTTTCCAGTCTCTGTGTGTGCAAAAGATTTATATTAGCACCTGTTTTGTGATACAAAGGAAATCCACAGATACCTTTTTACCCTTACACAGAAAGAGTGAAGCTTAAATCATGTTTAACATTTGTTCTGCGCAGGCCATAATCAAAGCAGCAGGCACCGTGTGCAGAGTGGCCCCAGGAACTACTTTATCCAGGCAAGGCAGGTATCATTGCACAACGGCCTTTACTCTGTATACACAGTATTTTTGCGTTTTATGTAATTTTGATATGATTTGGGAAGTTATTTGGGGAGGGAGAATGTCCTGGGAACACTAAACAATTTTCCATAGTTAATAAGGGTAAATACTTCTCTATTTTATACAATTCTGGCCCAGGAAAGCTCCACTCCCCAAAAGAAAATCCAGTTTTACTTAGTAAGGGAAATCTGTGCTTCAGAATTTTGTTGAGATTTCTTGGGAAAGCACCCTGGGTCCCCAGAGTCAACCTGCTCTGGGAAACATTTTCACTGACTTTTCAGTGCACTTTCATTTGGGGACTGCACAAGGCCACTGGCCAGTGTGTTTGTGAAGAAATGGCAGAGAAAAGCTTTCCTTCTTTGTCTGGCTGGAGAGTGGTCACCTACACTGCCTGCTTAGTGCCTTCCACGGTCACTGCTGACACATGACCACCCACGGACCACACCTGAGATCACGAGCCTCAGGTCAATCTTGGCAGAAATTGTCTGCCTTGAGTGCCTCTTGGGATCTCTGGATTTTCTTTCATACCATTGCTTTCTTTTTATTTATCTATTTACTGCCTTTCTTTTTACCAATCTTTGTGAGTTGTTCATTTATACCCCCCTTACATATTCCTCCTCATACATAGCTACTATTTGACACAAAATTGGCATGTAAACATTTGTTGAATGAATGTTTTTAGCAATTTCTGGCAGAGATGAGGGTAGAAGTTCAGAAAACACTCTAAAATACCAAGAGGACAGCCCTGTTCAGATTCAGAGGGAAGTGACCTGACATGTTTGTTTTTGTTTGTTTGCTTGTTTTTTTTTTTTTTTTTTTTGCTTTTTGGGTCACACCCAGCGATGCTCAGGGGTTACTCCTGGCTCTGTGCTCAGGAATTACTCCTGGAAATGCTGGGGGACCATATCGGATGCCGGGATCGAACCCAGGTTGGCCACGTGCTGACATGATCTATTTTATCCCTTACTACAATGGCTGTTCTTGGTTCTGCACCTTTTTATGGACAGGATAGACTGATCTGTACATACTTTTATTATTTGGTTAGCTTCTATCAAGCAAGATGCCACACATTGTATATGAGTTTTATTGTGTACATAGTGTCATCCAATCTGCAGCACAAATAACCTCTGATATAAGAACGTTTAGTATTTCATCTTATAAATAAGAAAACCGACTTGGGCATGGGAGTAAAGGGAGGAAAGTTTGGGTTTTGCTTGTGTCCTAAGCTAGTCCTGCCACCTGGCCCTTGAGGTGTTGCAGGTGTGGCTCTGGTGCCCAGCTGCGTTGGCAAGTGGCAGACAGGAGACAGGCTTGTCTATACCCAGGTCTTTGCCCTGTGGGCCCTGGATGGTTGATGAAAGACTGGGCCACCTGGGATGAATCCAGAGCCAAGGCAGAGCCTGGCAAGCTACCCATGGTATATTCGATATGCCAAAAACAGTAACAATAATAAACCTCATTCCCAATGAAAGGAGATGTTACTGGTGCCCACTGAAGCAAATCGATGAACAACATTTGGAAGACAAGTGATACAACTGATACAAATGATACCTAATCTAGTAGGACACAAGCAATTAGTCCTAATTGCATCAGTGTCGATCACTGCCTTTTGCTTTCTTGTTGGTGCCGATTCAACACATTCCTGTGGAGAGCTCCCTGCCACAGGGGGTCTGCAGGGGAGATACAGCCACGCATGAGGGATCTTGGTATAGAGCTGCAGCATGAACCACACTCAGAAAATACCTGCTGGGATATTCTCTCCCATACTGATCTTTTTAAAATAACAACCTTCTTTGCCTTTTGGTGTTGAAATGACCCTCGTGGTGGCCCTGTGCCCTGAAAGCTTGGGAAAGTGAGTCACTCCTTGCAAAATACTGAGACAACTGCTCCTTAAATATCAGAAATGCTTATTACTTTTCTTTATTAAGGGCCCAAGAGACAACTCAGTGGCTGCAGTGACTGTTTTGCATGCAAAAGGCCCAGGATTAGTTCGAGTATTGCATGGTTCCCGGACTACTGAGAGTGACTCATAATGGGATTTCCCCCACCCCGCATCCCTTCCCATTATCATTTTGGGGGGCCCAAAGTGGTAATTCTTGGCCAACCAGATTTGTAATTTTGTGAGTGGGCCCAAGTATGTGGCACCCCTGCCATGGAGGAATCACTGGCCAGTGCTGGGCATGGAATGGGGACTCTGGGCTACACCTTTCAGTGCTGGGGGCCTGCAGGACTGTGCCCCTGATGTTAGGGGGCCAAGTGGTGCCCAGAAATTGAAGTAGAGGTCTCACCTGCAGTGGCACATGCTTTAACCCCTGTATTGTATTCGCAGTCTCCTGTTACTGTGGTGATGACCAGAGGAGCCCCCACTTTGCCCGACTGTGGTGCACAGACTTACTATTTTTGGGTTGAGGTGCTTACCTGGCTCCTCCTACTTTCCTTGTGGTGCTCTCACATTCTGGTAGCAGTGCTCATGAGAGGTGCCTGTGGCACTCACACACAGGCTCACAGGGTGGAGGCAGATGGCAGGGTGTGGTGGTACCCTTCTGAGTCATGGTGCTAAGGCTTGTACTGCAGCATGATGTGGTTTAGCTCGAGAGCCATTGCAGAGATGCCAGAGACCACTGAAAGCTTAAATGTCAGGACTGTCTCCAGATGCGGGGCAGCCGGAAAGGGTGGGGGGATTGAACTCACAGTCTTATGCATGCATAGCTTGTGCTGTAAGTGGCTGAGACAGCCCACACTCTGATACAACCGAGAGTTTGCTCTTCTCTTGAGAAGTCTCATAAAACATGTGACATACCTAGCAGAGCACTTTCCCCCTGTTATTGCTACATCTTACATTTGCACAGAGGACACTGAGGAGTATGACATGACTATGAATCCCTCCCTTGGTCACCCAACCCCACCCCTCCCCAAGTAAATTTGGAAATAAAAGAAAAAATTGAAGGAACTTAATTTAAGAGTTTTTCAGCTTTAAAGTGAGGAAACATGGGGAAAAAATGTTCACCAACTTTTTGTTGTTGTTAAAATCCTTTGCACTATATAAGTAGTTATGGCTAGAACCAAAATATGTTAAAGCTGTGTTTTATTTTAGAAGCTTGTGAAAGTCACACTTATTTTAATCACTCTTGATTATTACTCATGCTAGCTGGAAATGCCTTTAAAATCACACATACAAATGTCTATATCTGAGTTCTACTGTTACAGACAATAAGAAAGATTCAACTTGGGCATGGAAAGGAATGGTCCATCTTAAGTCATTTTTAAAAGTATTATTAAAATGCCTTTATGATCTGGGTCAGAAGTAATTCTTGTTACTTTTTTTTATTGACTCGCCATAGGATAGACCATTACAAAACTGTTCATGATTGGGTTTCAACCACACAGTGTTCCAATACCCATAGTTTCACTAGTGCATACTGCCCACACCAATGTCCCCCGGTTTCCTCCACAACATGCATCTACGCATGTGTCTCTCTCTCTCTCTCTCTCTCTCTCTCTCTCTCTCTCTCTCTCTCTCTCTCCTTTTTGCATATTGTGGTTTGCAATACAACATATATATCTTTTACCTACTTTCAATATTCAGTTCTAATCCAGCATTAACATTTCCAACTATTATTGACAAACTGGTCCTTTCTCTATCTTACCTACCTTCCTCTCACCTGCACATACACACTTGAGGTAGAATCCAACTATTGACAATTACTCCTGGCTCCTGTTTTCCCTGGCTTTGGATAAAATTTTATATACTGCAAATCAATGCATTCATTTTTATATCTGTCCTTCCCCTTCTGATTCATTTCACTAAGCATGATTCTCTCCATGTTCATTCATTTATTGGCAAATTTTGTGACTTCATTTTTCCTAACAAATGCACAGTATTCCATTGTGTAGATGTACCATAGTTTCTTTAATCAGCCATATTTTCTCAGGCTCTCAGGTTGTTTCCAGATTCTGGCTATTGTAAACAGTACTGCAATGAACATAGAAGTGCAGAAAGTGTTTCTGCTATGTGTTTTTGTCCCCTCAGAGTATATTCCCAGAAATGGTATTGCTAGGTCAAATGGTAGCTCAATTTCTAGCTTTTTGGGAAAGTCCATATTGTTTTCTAAAAAGGCTGGACTATCTGGCATTCCCACCAACAATAAATGAGAATACCTTTCTCCCTGCATCCATGCCAGCACTGGCTGTTCTTATTCTTCTGGATGTGTGCAAGTGTCTATGCTGTGAAATGATATCTCATTGTTGTTTTGATTTGCGTTTCCCTGATCATTAATGATGAAGAGCATTTTTTTTCATATGCCTTTTGGTCATTTGAACTTCTTTGAGAACATTTCTGTTCATTTTCTCAACCTATTTTTTTGATGGAGTTGGTACTTTTAATGATCTTTTGGTCACTATACCTCAATAATGTGCTGTAAATATGAAGATGTCTATTAGGAGAATTTTATTTTATTCCAAATGTTAGAAAAAGGGATTCTGGACCAGAGAGCTAATACAGCCGGTAGGTTGCCTGCCTTAGATACAGCTAACCCAGGTTTAATTCCCGGTACCACAAATGTTCCTAAGCTTACCAGGAGTGATTCCTAAGTGCGGAGCTAGGAGTAATCTCTGGCTACAGGTGGGTGTGACCAGAAAACCAAAAAAGAAAAGGGATCCAAGTACTATTTCAGTTTGACAAATTTGATCTAAAGCCTGGGACCAGTCTCAGAACTATAGACAGAAAGAGCTAAGAGTGAAGAAGAGCTTAACGGATAGAGGAGACAATATAGAAGTGAATAAAGAGTAGAATATTTATTTAAAGGCTGGAGAAGTGGCGAGTATATGAAGAGTGGGTGGCTTATGATGTCACATCCACGTCGTTTTGCTCCAGACCATGACCTTGAAGGCAGCACAGTCAGTCAGGCTCAGCTGCACAGGTTTCTGTGTGCTTCTCCCACTCACACCTCTCTTTTCCATATTTCCTTCAGTAAAAGCAGAGAGGGATGGGAGGGCTAATCCCTCTCTTTCTCTGAAATATTAGGAAAATCATTTGGCATAGGCAAATGAATTTTCTTATTCCAATAAGGCAGATAAACTTTCACAACATATGCTCAGGGCAATGGCATAATGCACATTAGGGGAAAGAGACACCTTTCAAGATACCAGGGACCTGCAAGGACATAGGAGCGTAGGGAATCGTGGTGTGGCCAGTTTTCTGTGGTCCTGGTGGTGTGGACAGAGAGGTTCACAAAACTTCTTTTGTATTTATTTAATCAAGTAATTACGCCTCTCTCCTGAAACTTTTGGACACAAGCGCTGGAGAAATAAAAGTATTCATGAAGTCAGACTGGCAACTGCCAGGAAGTAGTAAAGAAAGCCAATTTAATCTCTGCTCCCTCTGTAACTCCTTAGGGGAAGATGAGCTCATGAAAGCATATATAGATCATTACAAGACTGAATTAAAATACATTAAATATGAAAGTCGGATATACCCCCTTGAGGGTTATACAACATAAAAAGAATAGTTGAACAACCACCTGGAGCCTGGGGTTTGAGAGGGAGGGGGCAACTAACTAAGATCCTCACTGGCTGGAGAAAACAGTTACTATTCACTCTTCAAGGGAAACACTTTATATAAAGCTTGGCACTTGAGAGTCCTAGCGTCCCAATAGGAATGCCAGCAGGAATGTGAATTTGGGTTTAGGGACTTTCTTTATTCTCCATCTGATGTCTTCACAGTCTCTCTGGACCTGACAATCTTCTGTAACTCTAATCTGAGTTGGACTGAGCTGAAAGAGAGGCAAAGATACCAAATCATCTTACTGCTTCTTTAAGGGTAAGTTTCATGATTGGCCTCTTTTTTTCTTTTTAAGTGATGTGGTTATTCAGCAAATCTATGCTGCTGGCTAACCAGTTGGACATTTATTTTAATATTTTCTTTTTTAGATGACATTGTCTTTCAGCAATGCAGAGATTAGCACAAGCAAGAGTTATGTCCTCACCACACACACACACACACACACACACACACACACACACAGCACATGCACATGCATCAGGAAGTGTTAAGGAACAAGACTGGAGGTAACAAACCTCTAGTGTGTTAAGGAGTAACTATTGCCAAAGAGACCCATTGGGGACCACAGGAAAAAAACTATTTAGACTTTAAAAGAGAACCAAGGGTCCGAGAGGGTAGTATAGCAGGTAGAGCACCTGCCTTTCAAGCCGCGGACCCAGGGTTTAGTCCCTGGCACACAACTAGTTCCTCCAGCCCCCCACAAGTGGTCCCTGGAGTGCAAAGCCAGGAGTAAACACTGAGCCTCTCCTATAGATTAATATTAGGAGAATATTTTGACTATGGAAAATTCTTTTTGTTTTTGCTTTTTGGGTCACACCCGGCAATGCTCAGGGGATACTCCTGGCTCTTTGCTCAGGAATTACTCCTGGTGGTACTCATAGGGACCATATGGGATGCCAGGGATCGGACCTGGGGTCAGCCGCATGCAAGGCAGACACCCTACCTGCTGTGCCATCACTCCAGCCCCAAGTATTAATAAAGAAACTAAAAGAGGCAATTTATGTGCAAAACAATGAAGACCACAGGTTGGTTTAAGAACAGAAATGCGGGCCACATAACATATGCAGGAATCAAATTACAGGCAGGAAACAGCCAGATTGTCCTCAATAAATAAATAAATAAACAAACAAACAACCTCAAAATGATAGGCAAGAGATATTTATCACAGTATCTTCAAATGAGCCAATGGATAAATTATTATTATTATTTTTTGCTTTTTGGGTCACACCCCGCAATGCTCAGGGGTTACTCCTGGCTCTGCACTCAGGAATTACTCCTGGCGTTGCTCGGGGACCATATGGGATCGGGGTCAAACCCGGCCACGTGCAAGGCAAATGCCCTACCGCTGGGCTATCACTCCGACCCTATTTTTTGAAATATTAGACTGCTCTAAAAGATGTGAAGAACCAAAAAAAAAAAACAGCATTATGGAGTAAATGTGTGTGGTACGTGAGCAATACATCAGTAAAATATATGGAGGTAATATGTGTGGTACATGAGTAATACATCAGTAAAATATCAGCAATGTTCATTTGTTGCAATAACAGCAAATTTCATATGCCAAATGTTGGGTTGAGGGAGGTAGCCAAAGTTAAGTGCATTTGCACTGCATGCTGGAGCTCTTAGTTCAATCCCTGGCACTCCGTCGTCTCCCTGGAACTGCCAGGAACCACCCGGAGTACTATGCTGCAAGTAGGCCTTGAGCACTGCCCATGTGCCCCCTAACAACAAAAAAAAATCAAATGCTAAGTGAAGTTTTTTTTAGTGGGCTAAAAATTTTTTAAGCATTTGAATTATAATTTGCAGGTGCTTTAAGCTTTAAAAGGCACATTGGCAGAAGGGGAGCTAGTACAAGGGATAGGTGTGTATTGTATGTTTGGTGTTTGCAAGCCTCCAAGTTTGATCTCTGGCACAGGATGGCACCCATGAGCTTAATCTAGAACCCAGAAGGTGTCAGAACCTCTGGTGTGGTCTCATGGCTCCCAGACTGTTGGACCCAGGCAGCATTACTTCCCTTCTAGTACGGGAATGTCTGACCCACTTAGCTGAGTATCGCTGGGGAAGGGGGGAGGGTGGGTAAGGGGTGTCCCTTTGCCCCAGCACTACTCAGAAGTTGCCCCAAAAAAAAAAAAATAAAGGCACAATGGTTGATTATTCCTTTATACCAGGAGTTGTCAATAACCATAAAATCTTTCATGGTACTACTGACCCTACATGTGGAATAACATCAAAGAAAAAGAAAGTCAAATGAACCTCCTCTGCTTTAAGTCCTTTTTATTCTAAGATATAGCTTCAAGTGTTGAATTACTCAGCAGCCAGCAAACTGAGACACTTGCTAGTAAGTAAAAAGTAATTAACAAAACACTGCTCCTCAGAATTTTGCATGTCTTTAACTGCAAAGAGTCATTAACAATTCAGCAACTGAAGACACAGGAACTATTCTTTCAGTCACTAATTGACTTAATTGAAAAGTAAATAGACTAATTCAAACTATAATTTTCAGGGGGGAAAAAGCAAGTCATTAAGAACTTAAACTTATTGTCTACTTCCAAAGGGAATATCTAAAATGAATTTGGGAGGAAGGCCTGTAAATAGAGTATCCAGTTAACTCTTGGAATCTTTGCAACTGACCAGTAGAGTAATTTTACCAGAAGTTGGATCTTTGTCTGCTCATTAAGGTTTCATCTTGTATAAACAGAACAGGTTTTTTTTTTGGCTTTCTTTTCTTTGAAGTTATTCCACATTTAGGGTCAGTTGTGCTAGCTCCCCTTCTGCCATTTTTAAGTGAACATTCTACTTAAAAGAATTCTTTTCTGCAGTTAATCAAGTCCATTTTGACAATACTGTTCACACTTATTTTGAGAAAGTATATTGTATATGTAAATTAAAATAAACATTTATCTCGAACACCTGCTTGAAATTATAATACATTAAGGTATTATTCTTTTGGGGAGTCAGAGGGTCGGAACCACCCTGATGGTGCTCTGGGAACTTTATACAATACTAGGGATAGAACTGGGGTCACAAGCTTAGAAGGAAAACTCCTTAACCTGTTTTTTCCTCTCAGCCTGAGAATATTATTCTATGCTACATTAAAAAAAAATGAGGAATGAGCCTTTGCCCTTAAGGTTGCCATTTATTTTTAAGGATTTACTTTACCCTATTCTTTTCATACAATAAAAGAAAAATTAATTTCCCTGTGCTCTGAGTGTGCCTTATTTGAGCAGTAGTAACTATAATGACTTTGGAATCATATGGTATTGGGTTTTAACCCAGGCTATGCACACTTCTTTCATTCCTTGAATCCTGAAAGTTTCGCTTTTTAAAAATGAGGATATTGAAATTTGTGGTCTCAATGCTATAGCCAAAGGATGTGAGTCCAGGCACAATATACTAGGACATGGGGCCAGAGAGATAGCCCAGTGGGTATGTTGCAGGTGGACCCCATGGGTGACTTATGTGAGGCAGGGAAGGAGAGAGAGATGGTCGCTTTCTCCCCAGCCGCCTCTGCCACCCGGGACCGCTGGGCAGGCTAAGGACTGATAAAGTCTGCGATGAGCCCCTGCACGGCGTGGGCCTGAGCCCCACCAGCCCCACGAGGTGGCCGTCAAGCCACGCCTGATGTCCGCTTGATCTCTAGGCACGGGAGTTGATCCCCACCACCCGAGGTTTCTCGGGAGCCACGGACTCAGGCTGGAGTGAGGAATTGCTCTTTGCAGGAAAGGAAAGTCAGTCCTAGGCCTTACCCAGGTCTGCCTTAAGGTTCTTGTCTTTCTCGCAGAAAAAGAATTTTCAGGAGTCGACGAGCAGTGAAGTAAAATAGGTTTTATTGAGGAGGTTTTAGGTGAGGGGGGGAGGGAGAGAAAGAAAGGAAAGAGTAATGCGCTCAAGGGAGAACACGGGCTGCTCCAAAGGTGGAGAGCGAGTAAAAGAGAGTACACATCTCAAGAGGGGAGATGCGGGCAACACACGTGCTCAGGCAGCATGCGCAGGCAACATGTGTGCCCAGGCAGCATGGCGCGCCCAGGCAACATGTGAGCCTAGGCAGCATGTGCACGCAGGCAACATGTGAGCCCAGGCAGCATGTGCGCGCCGTCCTTTGGTCAGGACAGCTTTTATAGATTTCTCCCCAAGTTACTCCCATATGGGGCTTCAACCTCGGTTGCTAGGGCCCCGTTGCCAAGGGGAGTAGACTTTGGGAGTGGTCTTCTTTGACTGGAATGTCCTGGGGTCTTCCCTGAGCTGGGTCCTGGGCGGGAAGGTTGATTATCTCCCTCAGGAGATTTACACATTCCTTTTGGCCTTTCCTTCCTCCAGGGTCTATTGTTGATAGTGGTCTTATCAAGTTTGGTTTCGGGCTTTCAGTCAGGTGTGGCTCTGGATCTCTTCTTCAGGAATTTATTGCCATGTGGCGCCCCCTGTCTGCCTGCCTACAACAGGTAGGGCATTTGCCTTGCCGCGGCCGGCCTGTGCCATCCTGGGTTCGATCCCCGCATCCCATATGGTCCCCCAAGCACGGCCAGGAGTAATTCTTGAGTGCAGAGCCAGGAGTAGCCCCTGAGCATTGCCGAGTGTGACCCAGAAAAAAAAAAAAGATACTAGGACAACTGGGTGAGTGGTTGGTTCAGTGCTAGGACACAAGGATTTGAGGTGCTGGGGCCCTGTGATACTAGGGTGCTGGGGTTGCAGAGCCATGCCCAGTGCTGCATGGATGCCTGCAAGACTAAGCCAAGCAGTTTCCAGGGGCCAAGTGATACTGCAGGCTTCAGATCAGCCCAGGGAGCAAGCCAGAAGTAACCAACCACTGGGTCTCTCCCAGTGGGAGAAACGGATTTTAAACTTAGAGATGTCACAAAACTGTGATAGTGTATACAAAACTGATCACATAGATGGGTCCACATCCCACATACACTATCTAAATGAAATGCTCAAGTTTAGCATCATCCACAATCATCCCCATTAATTAGAATTTTCAAATAATTTCACTAATACAGTCAGGTTGTGATTGGCAGTACTTTGGTTGTGAATGAGGCAGGAACCTGGTTAAAAATTCAGACATCATAGATGAAACTCAAAGGCTAAACCACAGTGCTCTCATATGGACTTTATCAGCCATAGCCTCTGCTGCTAGCAGTGATCAGCTCAGGCCAAAAGTAAGGAAACCAGGAGCAAAAGACTCTCACTGTTTCTTAAAAAAGCCTGGAAAAAAGTGATTAAGAAAATTGAATGTATTTTGCAAGGGTTCTTTAAAAATGTAGAACAAAAGTGCATTTATTAAGAAAGTTGCACTAGAAATACATATTGGAGTATCTTGTTCTGTTCCCAGTCTACCAGATTCAGGACATGGATTTTCAGGCACCCCAAGGAAAACACAACCACATAACACATACATATCTTTCATTCTTGGACTTCTGACCACATTCCTCCCTCCTTTCCCATTAGGGTGAACTGGTGAATAATATTGAAAGTTGGGGCCGGAGCGATGGCCCAGCGGGTAGGGCGTTTGCCTTGCACGTGGCCTGCACATGCCGGCCTGGGTTCGATCCCCGGCATCCCATATGGTCCCCGAGCACCGCCGGGAGGTAATTCCTGAGTGCAGAGCCAGGAGAAACCCCTGAGCATTTCGGGTGTGACCCAAAAAAGAAAAAAAAAGATTGAAAGTTAATTTAAGGCCTAACTTTAATTCTCTAACCTAAAAATCTCTCATTGTGAGTTCTCTGCATCAGTCTCCCTCAAAGATCCAAAAATCACCCTGCAATTACTAAAGAAACAGAGGGTCTCCAGCCCTGAAATTCTAACGTTAAGTCCCTAGACCCTACAGACTTTGGGAGGAGTTTTATTTGGTGAGGTTTGGATGTTTCTTCTCTTTTGTTTTTTAAAAACTTCATTCTTTGCTCTCCTTTTACTTAACTTCTATACTTCTTCTGTATTGTATTTGATATACCAAATACCAGTAACAATTATAGACCTCATTCCCATTAACTGATGGAATGGTTTGAGGCTCTTTATCATCCAGGAGCAAGCAGGTGCCCTTGGGCTCTACTAGCATGAAACAGGACATATGGAGGTGTTACTGGTGCCCGCTTGAGCATATCGATGATGAACGGGAAGACAGTGACAGTGACAGTGATACTTCTTCTGTACCTAGTTGGGTGTACAGAGAAGAGGTGGAATGTTGGTCATTTTTTTCCATAGATGGATGAAAGGTTATCTTGTCTCTATATATAGTTTTTAAAAAATGGAATTCCTTTTACTTATGTTGTACCTATTGACATTTAGGGTTTTTTTCCCTTCTTTCATTGTAAATTTTCTTTTTCATTTCCCTTTTAAAATAACATAGACTAGCACATAAATCTTTCAATTTTATTTTAAACCTTTAAAATTATAGCTCAGGAAATATTGACATTTATGGTTTTGGTGAACACAGTTATCTGACCACCCCAAATTATCTGAGACCCCTCAACCATGCCTCTGTGTCTCCCCCATGTACCTATTTCCTCCAAATTTGGTGGTTTGGGGTCACACCCAGCGATGCTTGGGACTTATTCCTGGCTTTATACTCAGTAATTACTCCTGGCAATACTTGGAACGCCATATGGGATGTTGGGGATCAAACCCAGGTTAACAGTGTGCAAGGTAAACACCCTCTCTGCTGTACTATTACTCCAGTCCCTTCTCCCAAATTTGGAACTCTTTTTTTCTTATTGGATCACACCCAGCGATGCTCAGGGGTTACTCCTGGCTCTTTGCTCAGGAATTACTCCTGGTGGTGCTCGGGGACCATATGGGATGCCGGGATCAAACTCGGTCCGCCTCATGCAAGGCAAATGCTTTACCCGCTGTGCTATCGCTCCGGCCCCCAAACTTGGAACTCTTATGATATGCCCCATATAGTTTTTAGTATGTTGACATTATCTATACCCTTGTCTTCTTTCCCTATATCATCCACAGATGACTGAGATAATCACAAATTTTAGTGTATTCCTCAATGAAATTTTAATATACTAATATACCCATGTGCTCTAAGCAGAGAAACTGATATCTCTTTCCAATCAATAATCCTTTCCTAATAAACATTCCTCTAAATTCTAAGTTTTCCTGGCTTTTAAATTTAATATAAATAGAACTCTAAGTTATGTTATTATGGGTTTATTTTCATCAAAATTGTAAGTCAATGAAATGTCTGCATTTTGTTTCATGTATCAGTAATTTGTTGTTTTGTTATATAACATTCTGTGGCATGAATATGCACGATTATCCTCCCCTACTAATGAATATTAAATGATCTTAAATTAGTCTGCATCAAATGTCTTAACAATGGATTCTTCTTTTTGGGGGTTTGTTTTTGGGCCACACCCAGTTGTGCTCAGGGTTTATACCTGAAGGAGTACAGTGGATCATATGTGGTGCAAAGGATTGAACACAAGTTGGCTGCATACAGGGCAAGTGCCCTACCCACCATACTGTGTCTCCGGCCCCACAATGGATTGCTAATTTTCTCTAGTTCCTATCTCTTTAGAAACATAAATATTTGTGGGGAGGAGTTTCAAGCATCTCTTTAATTTTGCTCCATAGTAGCTATTTATATTATTTGGGGCATAAGAATTCAAAGAAAAATAAAAATCATTTCTTCACTAGTTCCTACTTTTTTAAAGACTGCAGATGCTGCTCAGTGGTAGAGTGTACACTTTCCATGTATGAGACCCACAGTTCTCTCCTTGTTATGCCCCTAGAAAGAAATCAGGAGGGAAGGGAATGGAAGGAAGCATTGTAAGTATAGGCATGTTAGTATAAAATCTTATAATTTCCATTTTATAGAGGTATCTGATCATCTTAATTTGCAGTGCCAAGTAGGTAATGCTTCTATGATTACAGCCTTCTTTACCTCACTTTTGGAAATACTCCATGCCCTCTGGAAATTATTTAAGAGCTTTGTCATTTCCCTTTAACAAGTAATCAAATACTTCATATGCATGAAGCGGACATATCAGGGCCAAGTTCACTAGAAGGTTTGGTTGACTTTGAGTATTTTTCCTAGGAGGGTTTTTTCTTTTGTGCATTTAAAAAAACTCAATGAAAACTTTAAACTCCTGAACAAATTCCCAGGAAACTGCAGGAAACAATGAAATGCTTCCTTATGTGTTGCCCTTTTGTGCAGCTACTAGCTATCTCCATTGCTCTTTGTTGTTTCAATGACGGGGCAGCTGCACATACTTGGTTTCCAGGCACTAGAAATTCCACACTTCCTTGTAGCACCTACAAAGGTGATCCAAAGGTACTGCTGCTCAGATCACATGTAGGGGGTGCTAGGGATTAGACTCAGGGCCTCATGCCTGCCTCATGTCTGCAAGGTAAGTTCTTTCTCACTGAGCGGTCTCAAGGTTCCGTAATACTGACTTTTATCTTTGAGCTCATTTCAATTCTGCTAGATTTTCGTTTTGTTATTAATGTGTTTTCTCAAATGTGGAAAGTTATCAGACATTCAAGTTTTCTTCTTTGATCCTTGTCTCTACTATAATAATAATCATCTACACATTGTATTGTTCCTGTATGATTTTCATATAGAGATCATGTATGAACCTAGTTAATTAAACTAAGTTGTAGATAGTTAACAGGTTATTGGCTCAGTTTATTTTTTTTATTGTGGACATATTTTTTAATTTATCTGTCATTAAGATTAAGGACAGTTTGGGTGGGGAATGTTGACTTTTTTTTAATTGTATCATTATTTAGTTGGGAAAAATATTCTTTGAAATGTCTTCACCCAATGTTTGAAATTAAATTATGGTTGCTTTCAATTACGTTCATGCCAATCAGTTCAGGGTATGGTTGTTTTTAATTAAGTTCAATTTAGTTCTTGATAAATTAAAAACAGATTTAAAGAAACCTACTTGGTACTATAGAATAAATTGTAAATGATGTAAAATAGTGCCAAGTGACTGTGCAAGTACAGTAAAACAAATTTCTGAACAGCAAATCTTTTGCAAAAAAAGTGTTAATCTAAAGGTTTTAAAAATTGTCAATTTCCAGGTATTAACAATTTTACGCAAAAGTTCAACACCTACCATGAGTTTTTCCAACCAGCTTTTAGCTCTTTGAAAATGTAGTTTCTGTGATGAGTAATTGGCCTCACCACTCAAGAGCAAGAAATGTTGTTGATTTTAAGAGAATAGAAAGTATATAAGCAAAGTTAGGGGACAAAAAGTAAATATTTGTGTTGAACACATAAAAGACTTTGCATTTATTACATCGTGTGGATGGATATGTTTTAGTCTCCTGGATTTTCCTGGAAATTACTCTAGCAGCTCCCTCTGGGAAAGAGTTCTGTGTTCTAACGGACCTTTCAAGGCCAACTTGCAGACTTTCCTTAAAATGTGCTTCGTATTAAGCTGCCAGGAAGTCGTCCTTTGTTAGCTCTATAACTCTGGGCTCAAAAGATGGCAGTGATAAAAATATCAACTGTGATTCTTTTTTTTTTTTAATGCAAAGAAAAAGCAGGACTTTAGCTAAAGCTGGTTTTAAACTCCGGTGATCTGTATAACTTGTTCAAGATTCCCTATTCAAAATTTACAGTTGGGCTGGTATGAGGGAGGAAGGAGAAACCTGTTGCTACAGCTCCTGTGAGTGCTGTGGTTTCAAAGCTTGGAGATAGCACACATTCCTGTGGTGAAGCAGAGGGTGAGCTGAAAGCCTCTCTCTAGTCATTCAGAAGGAGAGAGGCACTGATCTTACCTCCCAGCAGGCAAAGCTAAGTAAGTCTTGTAAGTGGGATGATTTGCTAAATAACTCGAAGCTCTGTTCTTCAGAACTATAAGCACTGCTTTCTCACCTGGTACCTGTCTGTACCCCATCCCACAAAACACCTTGTTCCCTGCAGGAAAAAGAAGTACTTTCTTGCTCATAGAAGCATTTCTTCCTCCTGGATGACATTAACATTTTCCCTCTTTCATTTTATCTTTGTGTGAGTGGGGCGGAGAGGGGAGAACCAGATGCTCAGGGCTTACTCCTGGCTCTGCACTCAGGAATTGCTCCTGGCCCTCCTGGCTGTACTATGACTCTGGTCCTCCAGTTTTCATTTTAACTGTGAAGGAGTCCCCATGGCCCCTTTTGCTATGTCTGTGTGACATCTAATAGTACAGTTTCTTTGTTCCTTTGTTACTGTGCTTGAGCACATCTTAAAAACGAATGTTGGCTTGATATCAAAACAAAATTCATGCTCTCAGAAATTACAAAGGAATAGTATAGCTGTTCTCACAAATTATGCTATTTATTATTATTATTATTATTGTTGTTGTTGTTGTTGTTGTTGTTGTTGTTGTTATTCTTATCATTTTGCTTTTTGGGGTCACACGGGTGATGCTCAGGGATTACTCTTGGCATTTCACTCAGGAACATAAAGGAACATGGGCTCTACTAGCATGAGATAGGACATATGGAGATGTTACTGGGGCCCGCTCGAGGAAATCGATGATGAACGGGAAGACAGTGATACAGTGATTTCACTCAGGAATTACTTCTGGTGGAGTTCGGGGACCGACCATGTGGGGTGCCGGAGATCAAACCCAGGTCGGCCGTGTGCAAGGCCGTGTGCAAGGCCAACGCCCTACCCGCTGTGCTATCGCTCCCACCCTGGCTTTTACATTTTAGAAAGCTTTTACCCATCCTAATATCAAAACATTTCAGAAACTATTTAGTACTTAAAACAATTGTTTTTATCTTATAAATTGTTTACAAAAATATAGTTGTGGGGCCAGAGCGATAGCAGAGATAGTAAGGACCCTGCTGACCCAGGTTCCAACCCCAACATCCCTTATGGTTCCCTGAGCACTGCCTGGAGTAATTCCTGAGTTGCAAAGCCAGAAGTAACCCCTGAGTATCGCCAGGTCTGACCCAAAATGCAAAATAGTTATTTTACATAGAATTATGTATAATTTAGTGCACCTGAGTTTCAATAGATTGACTGATTTTTTTTATTTGTCGTCAATCCCTTAAATCAATAGCATTGATCTTCTGTATTTTAGCAATTGTAAATAAAAGCATTACTCAGAGCAACATTTTTTTAAGTGGCATTACATAAGTGTTATGGGAGCAAAAGAAAATGCTGGTGTGTATTCATGACTCTTTGAAAGTCCTATCATAATATTACTACTTAAAATTCTGAGTGTGTGTGTGTGTTTGGGTGGGGGGGTCAGGAGAGAAAGAGAAGGGAACTATAAATATATTACATATAAAATATTTTCTTTTATTATGTATCTTTTCATGTGTACCTTCACCTGTTTTGATTTCCTCTCTCCTCCTAGTACTACCCCAATCTCGGTGACCCTTGATATTCAAAGACTGAGCAGCTAAAATTTCTGCTTGGACGGACATTTACTTCCCTGACTCATTCACACTTTTTATCTTATGAGGTTATTCATTCTGGGAGTAATGACACCAGTTTTCCAGAAGGCTGGCTGGCTAGAAACCCCACAGGGGGATAAGGTGAAAGAACTTGGAATAGCACCTGATACAGAGTAGAAGCATTTGCTACAGGACAGTCTTCAAGTCTGATCTTGGTGCCAGCTATATCTCTGGCAGGGATCTCAGCAGGGAGGAACATGTCTTCTTTTTTGGTTCTGTAGTACAGTTAGAGCCCTGTAAATAGATTTTTTAAATCCATGTAATTCAACATTGCCAAAATCTAGTAAATAATCTTTACTCTTGTGTTGCAGTTCTCTAAAATTTATAGTATTTTTTTTCCAACGTACCTTCAAAAATTTCACATAAAGGTGTTGGGAAGGAGAGTTGGGGAACTGTTGTGTACCAAAACTCTGAAACAAAAGCAGTGTTACATATCAAACTTTAACAAACAATATTGTTGACAAAAATGATTTCACTGCTCAAAAAATTGTTTGAGACAATTATGAAAATCAGCATTAAAAAATGTCTTCCTTCAAACAGCCTGAGCTCTTAAGGCTGGAAAGAGAGCACAGCTTGTAAGACACTTACCATGCATGCTGCTACCCCACGTTTAATACCTGGCACCCTATATGGTCCTCCAATCCCTGCCAAGACAGATAGCTGAGCACTGCCAGAAACGGCCCCCAAACAATCAAGAACAGACTGCACTTTGGGTCGGAGAGGAAACTATGAAAGACTAATTATACACAATAATGCACATGCTTTGCATGTTTAAGGCCTGGTTTGGGTACCCATTGCTACCTGGCACCCCACCCCCTGCCCCCACTAGCTAGCAATCTCTGAGCACCAAGGACCAGGTTGCAAGTAGCCACTGAACACCACTGAATGTGTCCCCAAACCAAAAATCAACCACTCACACCCAGAACAAAAATGTTAAGAACCTCAGCTTTTTTTTTTCTTTATGGGTCACACCTGGCAATGCTCAGGGGTTACTCCTGGCTCTGCACTCAGGAATTACTCCTGGCGGTGCTCAGGGGACCATATGGGATGCTGGGGATCGAACCCAGGCGGCACAGGCCAGCCACGCAAGGCAAACGCCCTACCACTGGGCTATCGCTCCGCCCCCAAGAACCTCAGCTTTCTCTTTCTCTTGTAAATTCATGTCAGCTTTGGATAGTTTGTCCCTGGTTTCAATCATCTGCTCACTGCCAGCCCTATCAATGATAAAACTAAACTGAAATCTATAATTAAAGGGTCTGTGTTCTATCAGAGAACAGCTGATGCTATGTGATGTCAAGGTCTCTCTTAGAGGAGAACAAATTTATTTGAGCAGGATTACCCATTTCTACAGACCATTTGAGGATCAGCAGAGCTATGTCACAATGCAGATTCTGACTGTAAATCCAGGCGGGGCCTGGCAGGAGGCGAGCATGCTGGTGATCCACATAGTTATCAGCTGAGCACTTATTTAAGACTTAGATGTCCGAGTCCACCTCCATACTAGTCTTTTGTCCAGCTCCCACCCAAGTTTTTCAACGGTTATGGCCTGAGTTGTGTGATATGACCATGAGGAATTTTTGCAGGGACCAAGCCCAAGATTCAGTGCATATGAATCTTGCATGCTGATATAGAGCCCCGGGAGCTTATTTTAAAACAGCTTTCACCCAGCAATTTATTCACTTCTGTGAGTCACCTGTTTGACTCCTGTAAGCATTTGAATTTATGAATTAAATACCCTGCCCTCTTCTGAAGAGGTTACCTAAGTTTTCAAAGCTTAGTCCAATAGCACCTTTCAGATATATATTTTTATAATCTTCCAGCAGTTACCTTGCTGGTAACATTATTTGTATGACTTTATTTGTAATTCCTAAGGTAGAAGCTCCATTCTGTCTTATAATTATGTGTATTTATCTTAACCTCCCTAGTTGATAAACCACCTAAAGGCAGAACTTGTCTGATTTCTTTTATCTTTCCCTGTGGTTTCCCAGCCAGCCTCCATGTGTGGCCCCACACAGTGCCTGAGTGTGCCCTTCTTCATTTAACAAACTCTCCGAGCTCATGTGCCAAGCAACCCAGGTTTGGGGTGAGGCAGACAAGACGCAATCATTCCCTGCCTTCTTCACAGTGCCCCACTGTCAAATGATGGAGAAAGATATCCACAAATGATTGGCAAAAACATGTGAGAGTTCATTTGAGATAGGAGGGAATTTGGACTTTTCCAGATCGGAAAATATTTTAAGGAAATAACTAAGTTCTGGAGAATATGTTACTAGCTGGAGAGAAGAAATGGGAGAGCAGTCTAGATCAAGAAATTTTGTATCCTAAAGCTTGTCTTGAAGAAGAACCATGCCACTAATTGGATGAAGGCACTAATTGGATGAAGACGCTGTGGTCGACCTCATTAGGGGTTAGAGATGTTTCAAAGTACCTACAAGAGAGGAAAACATTCCAGAAATATGAATGTCAGGAAAATGAACACTAAGGAAGCATATGTTGATATAATCCATTGTATTGGGCGGCCTCCCTTCTGAAATCAGAAGTAAAACTGGCCTTCCATAACTTCCTATTGAATCATTTTTTCATTCTCACCAGCAATATAAGGTGTAAAGAACCCTTACACCTCTTCACTGCTTTACAGTAAAGAAGCCTTTCTTTACTGCTTCCCTAAGAGTATACTGTCAACCTTTCGGTTGTTTTACAGGTCTAATTGCTAACAAAAGTAATACTCTAACAGTTTTGGAGCCAGAGCGATAATACAGCTGATAGGGCATTTGCCTTGCCGGTGACCAACCTGGATTCAATCCCCAGCATCCCATATGGTCCCCCCGAGCAAAGCCAGGAGTGATTCCTGAGTGAAGAGCCAGGAGTAACCCCTGAGCATTGCCGGGTGTGACACCCTCCGCAAAAAAAAGCAGAAAGAAAAATACTCTAACAATTTTGATTTGGATTTTTCTTATGACTGAACTTGAACATCTTTTGATATACTTAAGAGTGTCTACAAACTTTTTGTTTTCACACTCTTTACCTATTTTTATGGGATTGGTTGTATTTTCTTAATTTCTGAAAGCTCTTTATATTTTAAATATATTAAATATATTACACTTTTTTATTCTCTTTGGTGAGATATCCCCAGTAGAACTTGAGGCCCAGAGGCCACTCCCAGCAAAACTCAGTGCTGTTGTGTGTGCCTATCAACTCCGGCATGGTGAGGCGATATGCTTGGGCCTAGAGTTACTAGGCATCATTCATCACCTCCAGAAGTGTTGGGGCCCTTTACTGTGGGAGACTGAACTCAGAGCCTAATGTAGACCAGGTGTGTGCTCCAGCCTTTTGAGCATCTCCCCAGCCCAACATACTTTTTAAAATAGAAGTTTCTATTGATCAGTCAGCTTTTATTTGAATTTGTTCATGATTGTGAAGGTTTTTAATCCATTTGTTATTTGTGTCTCTGTTTTTCTGCCTTTCTCTTGCCTTTGTTAGAGTTTAGCTTAACATTTGGACTCTGTGCAGCAATACTCTAATTCACCAGTACTTTTTCTAGGGCATGAGGTGCCAGGGATTGAAAATTATTATGTGCCACTCCCATTATAAGTGAATTCTTCCATGTTACATTCTAGAACATTTATAGCTGTGTCCTTTTACATTTCGTTATGTAATCTTTCCTGTACATGTGGTATATGCTGTGAAGCATAATTACTTTTAAGGCCATCTGCTGCCCAAATAGCAGTTAGTGAAAAACATTCAAAAGAAGATAACTTTGGGAGCAGAAGAGATAGTACAAGAGATAAGTCATTTGACTTGCATGTGAAGGTACCAGCCACAATCCTGATTGTAGCACATACCTGGCACCATGTATGGTCCCCTAAGCATTTCTCAGGGTTATTCCTGAGCAGAGAGCCAGATGTAGCCCCTAAGCACAGCCAGGTATAGCCAAAAGCCTCCCCGCCCCAGCTCTGCAATAAATAAATAAATGCAAGGAAAATAGCTGAGACTCAAATTTACTTGAAGTATCCTGGAGAAAATAAGAAAAAACAATGTAACTTTATTCACAATAAGCAAAGGGATTTTAGAAATAAAATTTCCTCAGATTAAAGTATTAAATCATAAATAGATAATTATAAGATATGAGACAAAGCTTTCTGAAATGAAAGTTAAGTACTAGAATAAAGGTTGTCCAGAGGTTTTGATATCTGCCTCTGAATCCTTAAATATGGACTATAGGGAGTCATAGAGAAAAACCTCTAATTAGCAGTGTTTGATCCTTGCCAGAAAAAAATTTATCACAAATCCTGAGCAAGTTAGCACCGTAGATTTTCATTCTAGAAGATCCTCTCCTCTGGAGTGTCACTTTAAGAGCCATTCATTTATTCTCTCACTATATTTGAATAAAATGTAAAATAAGAACAGACCAGGGGCTGAATTTAATATTTTTCAAGCATAACACATATCATCTATAATTTTCAATTATATTATGATCATCCAATATATAATTCAGTAGGTCTACTACCTTTGACTATCTGCTGTCTATTATTAATAAATGTGGCAACATGCTATTCAGTGATG
Source organism: Cryptotis parvus (assembly GCA_021461705.1). Classification (NCBI taxonomy): domain Eukaryota; kingdom Metazoa; phylum Chordata; class Mammalia; order Eulipotyphla; family Soricidae; genus Cryptotis; species Cryptotis parvus. The sequence goes on along the minus strand of JAJIBD010032840.1, from coordinate 18,988 downwards.
GTGCATATTGGTGTGGTAGAAAAGGACTTGCTTTAATTGCTTAGATAAGAAAATTAGAATATACATCCCTTAGTCTGTTCATGTAATACATATATATATATATATATATAATATATATAAACTAGTACTTTTAGGTAATTATCATGCAAAATACATAAAGTCTACTAAAGGCACATTTATAATCAAAATCTTATTGTCATGTAGTGTATTATCTGATTCTTCCCCAACATCCTTTCCTCCTCTATCAGACCTCTCCTGGCACGTGAGATAGAGGACCCCTGGTGTCATATACAGGAATCATGCATTACCACTGAGCTGCATTCCTTTTCACCTTGATCTGTCAGAAAAATGCAATTTGACAGAGCTAGCTTTCTTGGTATTTAATACAATATTGGGGTTATAGACTGCTTATAGCTTTCTTGGTATTTAATATAGTATTGAGGTTATAGATGCTTATGGTTTTCTTGGTACTTAGTTCAGCACTGGGATTAAAGACTGCTTAAATATTTCTAGAAATCAACCATATTCACTAAAAGCTATTTCTAGGTCAGGAGTCACGTCCTCCTATAAGTTGCTAATCTTTCTGGCATTCCCCTATCAAATGATCCACTTCTACAGACAGAGTATCTGGCAGTAGCAGAAGGCAGAATTAAGTAGGGAGCTCTAACGGCATTTATAAAGAGCATTTTATGATAAAATGTTCACCCAGTTCAAAGAAGTGAAAAATGTGCCCCCCACACACACACAGACACACCAAAAAACAAAACAACAAAGCCTTCTAGTGGTTAATATATAAAGACAAGTTTGAAGTAAAGTTTGTTTGGAAAGATGGATGTTAAAAGGCGAATTTTGTAACTACACATGAATAAGCAGATTTTAATAACTTTAAGAGGAAAAGATTGAAGAGAATAGCATCCCCAAATCAAATTTCTTTTTATCGAACAATTATGTCACTATAATAAATCAGCTTACATGCACAGGAAGTTATGTTAGCTGGTTCATACACATCCACCCCCCCCGTCATTAATTTTGGTTTTGGTCACACCCAGCAATGCTCAAGAGTTCCTCCTGGCAAGGAACTCAAGAATGACTCCTTGTGGTGCTCCAAGGACCATATGAGACGTTTTTGGTCAAATCCAGGCTGGGTGCATCCAAGGCAAACAAACTCCCCTTTTTCCACTACAGTACTGCTCTGGCCTCTGAACATCAACCCTTTATATCTTAATAAATAAGGACTATTTTCCAGAAATCAAAACAAGAGCTGAACCATTTAATTTTTTTTTCCTCTTTAGAAAATGTTGGTGCTGGGAATCAAACGAAGTGTTTTGGTTCTCAAACTGTATTTTTTTTTAAAAACATTTTATTATACCACCGTGAGATATACAATTTCAACTTTGTTCGTTATGGAGGTTTCGGTCACATAGTGTTCCAGCACCCCGCCCTCCACCAGTGCCCATTTCCCACCACCAATGTCCCCAATTCCCTCCCCATCCCATAGCCTGCCTAAATGGCAGGTTCTTTATCTCTTTTCTCTCTCCCTTTCTCTCTCTTTTCCTTCTCTTACACATTGTGGGTTGCACTACATACACTTAGAAGCCATCATGTGAAGTTTTTTGCCTGTATTTAATGCTCAGTTCTAGGTTGGTATCAGCCCTTTTGACATTTATTCACACATGTTCCCTTCTCTATCTTACCTAACCTCTGACTCCCACACGATTGTGGTAATTTCCACTTTTGGTAAGATCACCTGATATATTTATGTCATGCAAATAAATGCAGTCATTCTAATGTCTCTCTTTCCTTCTGACTAATTTCACTCAACATGATCCTTTCCATGTCCATCCATTTATAGGCAAATTTCATAACTTCATTTTTCCTAACAGCTGCATAGTATTTCATTGTGTAGATGTACCAGTTTCTTTATCCAGTCATCAGTTCTCGGGCATACTGGTTGTTTCCAGGTTCTGGCTATTGTGAATAGTGCTGCTATGAAAATAAAAGTGTGGATTGTGTTTTTGCTGTGTGTTTTTGGCTTCCCAGGGTATATTCCCAGGAGTGGTATGGCTGGGTCAAAAGGGAGCTCAATTTCTAGTCTTTGGAGCAATGTCCATATTGTTTTCCAGAAAGGTTGTGCAAGTCGACATTCCCACCAACAATGTATGAGAGTCCCCTTTTCCCCGCATCCACGCCAGCACTTGTTGCTTTTTTAACCTTTTGGATATGGGCAAGTCTTTGTGGTGTGAGGTGATATCATTGTTGTTTTGATTTGCATCTCTCTGATGATTAGTGATGATGAGCATTTTTTCATATGCCTTTTGGCCATTCGAATTTCTTCCTTGTCAAAGTTTCTGTTCATCTCTTCTCCCCCATTTTTTAATGGGGTTGGCTGTCTTCTTCTTAATAGCTGTACCAGTGCCTGATATATCCTGGATATTAACCTCTTATCAGATGGGTATTGGGTGAATATTCTTTCCCATTCTGTGAACTGTCTTTCTATCTTGGTCACTATTTCTTTCGAGGTGCAGAAGCTCTTTAGTTTCATGTAGTCCCATATGTTTATCTTTTCTTCTTGTTGCTTTGTTAATGGTGTTTCACCCTTAAAGATGTCTTTACCTTCAATGTCGTGGAGGGTTTTTCCTATATTTTCTTCAACGTACTTTATGGATTCTGGCCTGATATTGAGATCTTTAATCCATTTTGATCTGATTTTTGTGCAAGGTGTTAGACACAGGTCCAAATTCATTTTTTACATGTAGCTGTCCAGTTTTCCCAGCACCACTTGTAGAAGAGGCTTTCCTTCCTCCAGTTTGGACTCTTTGCACCTTTATCAGAGATTAACTGATCATGTCTTTGAGGGTGGGTGTCAGGATACTCAATTCTATTCCATAGATCCACAGGTCTGTTTTTATTCCAGTACCACGCTGTTTTTATTACTGCTGCTTTGTAGTACAGTTTGAGGTTGGGAAAGGTGATGCCTCCCATCTTCTTCTTCCCAAGGATTGCTTTAGCTATCCGTGGGGGTTTATTATTCCATACGAATTTCAGGGAGTTCTCAAACTGTATTCTTAATTTATATCACATTGTTTCTTATTATTGTGCTTAGTGCTGCATTTTCATAGAAAATAAGTGATTTGTAGTTTGTCTTGAATGGGTTCAGGTATGTACCCATTCAAGAACACCTAGCAGGGGGCCGGAACAATAGTCCAGCCAGTAGGATGTTTGCCTTGTGTGCAATCCATCCCGATTTGATCCCTGGCATCCTATATGGTCCCCCCACACAGTGCCCGGAGTAATTCCTGAGCGAAAAGCCAGGAGTAACACCTGAGCATTGCTGGGTGTGACCCAAAAACAAAAAAAAAAAAAGAATACCCAGTAGTTTGAAGTTAAGTAGACCTACTAAAATGAAAATTTTCAGTTTGTGCAGTTAGGTTACAGTATCAAAATGGTCATTAGTCAGCCATACCTCAGCTCAGGGATTGTAAAGAGAAATTGGTTGTTTGAAAGAGAAATTGTGATAAATGTGACAAAGTGACTTGTAAATAAAATCCAGAGAAAACTTGAACATTGTTGCCACCTGGGCAGAAGAAAATGTAAAAAACAATAGCTGGAAAGTTCACTGGGGCTAATATTATCAAGCAATGACTGAGTTGGCTGAGTCAACTAACCCCAGAAAAACTGAAAGAAAAAATAAGGAATATGAGAACAATGGGTAGAGGGGTTATTTTAATGATGAAATGACATGACAGTTTTAGAGATGGGTATAGAGTTTCATATAAAGGTGTGGAAACTTCTAAAATTCCATTTATTGAAAGCAATGATGAATAAAAATAATTTTTGTTAAATAAGAATGATTAAGTTTAAAAAGAGAAAGTTCATATGTAAATAAGTGTTATCTCTCTTTAAAGTAGAGTTTGAGATCTATGTTGTAAAAGATATTCAGGGCTGAAGTGCCAGATTACAGAACATAATATATTTTCATAACAACAGCTATTTTTAAGTGTACTATAATATCCATAATCGGATCATAATATTACATCTTATTTCCTTAAGTGTAAGTAATATATTGCTAATTATGCTTAGGGTTAATTTAGAATTGCTTTAGGGACCTTAAAACATAGTTGAACTCATTAATTAATTAATTGATTGTGTTTGATTCCAGGGATTTATTAAACCCAAGGACTCAGACATATGACATGATTCTACCACTGAGCCATTCCCTGCCCTCATTATAGTTACATTGATGTATGTTATATGCATGCATGTATATGTGTGCATATTTATAAGAACATAGACTCTCTCTACCCCCACTAATTCAACTTTGCATTATATAATTTACTATAAATACTTTAATAGTGATTTTTTAACCAGAAGTAAATGTATCCTTTTGGGGTTGGTATACATTTCTTTTGTTTTTAATATTTTATTATACTGGTATACATTTCTTAAACAAGAGATTACAACTAAATCAAATATTTTCCATGAAACCAATTATTAGTATTTATACATATAGAATCATAAAGAGAATAATTTTATTTAGAATCTATGTAACTGAAGTTTAGCTAAAGTTTAAAGCAACTTATTAGCTGCATGTTTTAACACTTGAGAGAAATTAGGCTCAGAAGAGAAAACAGTTGGCAATTTATAAAATGACTTTCTTTCAAAATGAAAAATGAGTGTACAATATTATTCTTTTATTTATATCCTTTTTTTCAGTAACTTGCTTTTTTTTTAATCTTTAGAAACAAATGAACCTGCAAAGACTATGAATATATACTCGTAACACTACAAAAGCACTCCATCAAAGTAAATATGCTTTGGTCATGCATTTACAAAAGAAGCCAAGTACAAACAGAATAAAAAAATAAAACATATACACACAATAGTCTTTCTTCAATACATAGATGGGTAAAATTAAACCAAAAATTACTTTGAAATAAAGGCTTTCTCATTTTCTGAAGATTTACACTAAGTAAGAAAATAAAGGAGATGGGAGCTCATTCACAGTAAATGTCTGATGACCTCTGGTCAACTCTATATAAGGCAGAAGGCCTATTGCTGCCACGCATAAAAGAGAAAACCTGTTGAGCGCCTATTCAGGAGAGGGAAGCTCCCAGATTATATGATAATGTTATACTCATATTAGCTAGAAAACATTAAAAGAGCAAATTCAAAGGTGCTTATTTTGAGATATTCAGAATACCGCTTTTATTCAGAAAGGCAGTGAGTGTTTGAAACTTTGTTCACAGTGAATTTGATCATCCGTTTCTGTAAAGAGTGCTTCTTTACACTATCTACCCCACTCTCAGTCCATTTCTTTGGCATGCGGAGTATTAGGATAAGGGTGAGTAAGAAAATTGCAGTATATGGGGCCGGAGTCATAGGTTCCATCTTCAGCATCCCAGGAGCACCCCAAGCACCGCCAGGAATAATTCCTGAATGCAGAGACAGAAGTAACCCTTGAGTATCACTGGGTCTGAGCCAAAAAGCCCCACCCCCCCAAAAAACCTATACATGGTAAGGTATTTGCATATGTTTGATTGCTCAATGATACCCACAAAGTAGAAATATAAAAAAATTTTGGAAGTCTCAGCAGTAATAAATTTAGTAAAAGTTTTATAAGCAAAAATAACTGAAGAGAAATTCTTGATTAATGTAGCATAGAAAATAAAGTAATACTTAGATAAGCCTTCTGTAATTTTTCCAAAATTAAAACAAAAAGAATTTCCTTAAAAAATAAAAGATTTGGGGCCAGAGCGATAGCTCAGTGGGTAGGGCATTTGCCTTGCACGCAGCCGGCCCATGCCGGCCGGGTTCGATCCCCGGCATCCCATATGGTCCCCCGAGCACCGCCAGGAGTAATTCCTGAGTGCAGAGCCAGGAGTAACACCTGAGCATTGCCAGGTGTGACCCAAAAAGCAAAAATAAAATAAAATAAAATAAAAAAAGAACTTGACCACAGAAAATAGGACAGTAGGTAAGATGCTGGTCTTGCACAGAGGTGACTAGGGTTCTATCCCCAGTACCATGTATTACCCTCAGCACAGCCAGGAGAGATCTCTGAGCACAGAACTAGAAAATTACCTGAGAACAAGGGGGCATGGTCCAGAAAAATTAAAAATACATTTAAAAATCAAATACTTATAGATTTTAAGTGGTATTTTTAGGGATTCTTATCATAGTGAATAAACAGCAATTAGAAAGGATCAGTTGGAGACCAACTGCAAACTACAGATAAGGGTAAAAGAGGATTTTAAGGAAAATATAATGGGTAATAATTTCCCCAAGTAAATTTTCCCCAAAGAGAAGATTTTTCTATTTAGAGTTACTCATCTGTATCTCATGTTCAAAAGCTGACTGGCAAGTTTTAGCGGAAGGAAAATTGATAAATAGTTGTAGCCTGGAGATACAATTTTCTCTTTGCACATAAATGTCCTATGGCTGTTTTTATCTCAAAACATTCATCTTTGTTTCTTGGGGAAAATAAATTCATGATGATGTATCTGCAAATTCTCAACAGGTCAAAGATTACCTTAGCATTGTATTTTTAAATAATTTTATGTATTAAGAATTCTCTATTAGCTAAGTGTCTAGAATTTTAGCCAGAGATATGTGTGAATTCTAATTTATTGTAATCATTCTGCATAATGTATTCTTGATGAGATTCTCAAAACATGTTAAAACAGCATATCTAGATTTCTGCATTAAATTTTTTCCTTAATGACTCATATAGAGCTCAGTGATTTTAACAGTCACAACTTCAGTTATTGTCCGTTCCTTCCATTTAAAATAAACTGTGAGGACGCTCATTTAAATAAGTACCAAGTTTACATCATTCTGTGTAGCAGAAGCTAATGTGATTCAAGCAGTGCTAAATTCCCACCATTAGCAACACACCGAAATGTAATTATATTACCCAAACTAATAAAGCCACGAGATGATGTAATTACTTGAGTAGCTGCAAAGTGAGGGAGTGAGATTTCTGAGGATCTACCAATTCTAACTTTCTATTATTCTTAGAATAAGTGTTTTGTGACCCACAGTCAGGCATTCTCTTTCTTAACAGTATATGAAACAGGAAAGGTAGGAAACAAGACAGATACATCTGAGGGAGCAAAGTGACTTTGATATGCTGAAGAACTGGAGGGAATCTCTGAGTAGTGAAGAACAGCAAAAGTCTACCAATCATCTCAGAGGACTAGGAATGCCAAAGATGGAAGCAGATGGTTGTCAATTTTAAATTCTTCAGCCTTGCTTCCCATTGTGTCTGATTTGCATGCAGTTGATTAAATCCCCTGGGAAAGAAAGATCTCTGTGAGTGGACCTACTGAAATAAACTTAAGAAATTAACTTCTTGTATAAGAAGCACTTCTAGGTTACACACTTTGAGTAAGATCAGCAAAATGTCAACAAAATCAATGTCATATCTACATTGCTGACTAAAGTTATAACTGAAACATACAAGTATTTTGATCTAACAATGAAAACCTGTGTTGAAATAGTAAACTTTATGGTTCACTGTGCATTAGAACACCTCAAGGGAGACAGAGATGAAGAACATATACTTCAAACTGGAATTGGTGATAGAACACTTGTATAGTTGATGAATTATTTATACCTTGAGCATATAAAATTCTCCATAAACTTTAATATATCACAGACCCTACACAGAGAGTGAAATACTACAATCAAATTCTGGAGTACTTTTTTTAATTTGATTTATTCTTTCCTTAGAAGAAGTGAAGGGAATTTACTAATGCCTTAGATTGCTCCGTGTGTGTGTGTGTGCATACATATGTTTAATACTCAACTGTTATTATATTAGCAGGCTTATTAGGCTTATTTATACCCCAATTCACACTCACATCACATTCATCACTTTGTACTTAGAATTTATTCTATACCTGCATACTGTGTTAGGCAAGAGTGAGAAAGAGAAAGAGAGAGAGAGAGAGAGAGAGAGAGAGAAATTCTAGCAAATGGCCTCTGCCCTAATGAAATATACATGCTAATGGAAAGACATACAAACTGGATAACCACAAATCATTTATTGTTAATTGCAAGCAGAAATCTAGGCCTTCCATTATTTTATACCCAAGTGTTATCAAGCAATCATATCCTGTGGTGTTAAGTGTTAAATAGTTATCTAAAGAGCGATAGCCAAATTTAGTGCACTTTTATCACTAGAGTTTGAACTGGTTATTCCATTAGCTACTTAAATCTCTTTTGAGTTATCTCTTAGGTATATCACAGTACTTCAGATTATTTGGTCTTCATTCCCATTCTGTCTCCAAATCTATGCCTCCTCTAGTCACTTGATCACTTGACTTCCCGTAAATCATGGATTACTCCAGCGGGCACCAGTAACATCTCAATATGTCCTGTCACATGTGAGATAGCCCAAGGGCATCTGTCCACTCCAGGAACATAAAGAGCCTCAAACCATTCCATCAAGTCATGGGAATGAGGTCTATAATTGTTTCTGGTTATGTGGCATGTCTCCGGCCCACAGACATGTTTGAAATTCTCACAGACATGGGGCAGAGCTGCTACTGGCTCTCCCTGTGCCCAGCCACTCACGACAAGACCGGGAGGGATGGTGTGTTCTAGCCCTGGCCTGCCACCCCAGCAGAGCCTCTGCAACAAGCCAGACGACCCCCACTCCATGAGGGTCTCCGTTTTCCACATCCGGACTTCCCCCTTTATCAGAACTCCACCCAGCAGACCAGCCTATCACAGCCCGGCTCATTGAGATCCACCCTGCAGCAGTCTTTTTTAAATCCGGCCCAGGTATGCTGATCCAGAGACTCACAGACATGGGGCAGAGCTGCTACTGGCTCTCCCTGTGCCCAGCCACTCACACGCGACTGGGAGGGATGGCGTGTTGTAGCCCTGGCCTGCCACCCCATCAGAGCCTCACAACAACCCAGACGACCCCCAATCCATAGGGGCCTCCATTTTCCACATCCGGACTTCCCCCTCATCAGAATTCCACCCAGAAGACCAGCTATCACAGCCCGCCTCGTGCGGCTGATTTCGACCATGCGGTTCATCAATAAATGCTGAATTTAGAGATGACTACAAGAATATGCTACCCGCACAGCAGAGCCTGACAAGCTACCTGTGTCGTATTTGTTATGCCAAATACCAGTAACAATTATAGAACTCATTCCCATGACCTGATGGAATGGTTTGAAGCTCTTCATGTTCCTGGATCAAGCAGGTGCCCTTAGGCTCTACTTGCATGAGATAGGACATATGGAGATGTTACAGGTGCCCGCTCAAGCAAATCGATGATGAATGGGAAGATAGTGATACAGTGATATTTGGCATGACAAATACTACACGGGTAGTTTGCCATGCTTTGCCGTGCGGGTGGGATAATCTTCTAGTCACCTCAAGACTCAAGCATTTATTGATGAACCGCACAGGCGAGCTGGGCTGCAATCAGCTCTTCTGCTGGGTGGAGTGCTGATGAGAGGGGAGTCCAGATATGGAAAATGGCAGCTTTCATGGTATGGGGTTCCTCTGGCTTCTTGCGAGGCTCTGCTGGGGTGGTGGGCTAGGACTAGAACCCGCCATCCCTCCTGGATGCCTCGTGATCAGCTGGGCACAGGGAGAGCAAATAGCAGCTCTGCCCCATGTGTGTGTGTGTGTCTCTCATAATTCCTCATTCACCAAAAAACTCTCCAGTTTGATGCAAATAGAATGATCGTTGAAGTGTAAAAATGAGAAAGATCCTGAAAGGACCTGGTGCTAAAATACAATGAGTCTAAGATTAAACCACACACACCTGCGCAGCCGTGGATCTGGAGTCTCTGTCTTGTAGCGGTTGGCTGTGGTGGCTGGAGCTCAGGGTCACACCCACTGAGCCCGAGGCTGGGGACTGGGTGGAGGCCCTCAGTCCTTGCTCTGAGTCCAGCAGGTGGCCGCCTGCATAGCTGAGCAGGCCCTAGGAGCTATGTTGGAAAAGATACATCTCTATAGTTACTCATATCAGAATCCTTAGAGTTTTTCTTGACTTCTCTCCTATCCCCCAATTATCTGTGCTATAGTGCCATCAGCCCACTGCCGAAATACAATTCAAGCATCTCACTACTCTTTTTTTATCCTTGGTGGGGGAGGAGACACACCCACCATTTCTCAGGGATTATTCCTGGTTCTGCACTTCTAGCAGAGTTCACTAGGAGAATCGCTCCTAGAATTACTCCTAGCAGTGCTCAGTGGCAGGGATTTAAGCTAGTTTGGTCATGTGAAAGTTAAGTGCTCTACCCACTGTTCTATCACTCCAGCCCTCTCAGTACTCTTGACATTGCTCCTGGTCCAGTATGTTGGCCTTGAATTACTACAGAAGTAGCAGCGAGTTCATACTCAGCCATTACCTGATAACAGGTACTGCTAGGAGCCACAAATTGAGCACTCAGCTCTCTGACTGGTAGAGAAGACTTTTAGGGAGAATTTTTTTCTCCTCTTCACCAAATATATTCTTTTTTTAAAAATCTTTTTTTTTCTTTAATATTTTATTATATCACCATGAAATATATAATTACAAAGATGTTCATGTCCAGGTTTTGGTCATATATTGTTTCAGCAACAATCCCTCCAACAGTGCCCATTTCCCACACCAATGTCCCCCATCCCTCCCCTCTCCCCTAGCCTGCCTCTATGGAGAGTTCTTTATCTCTTCTCTCTCTCTCTCTCTCTCTCTCTCTCTCTCCCTCCCTCCTTCTCTTACACACCGTGGATTGCAATACATACATTTAGAGATTATCATGTGTATCTTTTTGCCTGTATTCAATATTCAGTTCTAGGCTGGTATTTTTACTTACAACAATTGTTAGCATACTGTTCCCTTCTCTGTCCCACCCAACCCCCAACTCCCAGATGCTTGTGGTAGATTCTACTTTTGAGGGTCTAATAACTTAAAAGCACCCAAGACTGAACAAGAGAGGAAAACATAAGTTTAATTCCATGTAGACCAAATCCCACAAGCTCGAGTCCTGAAAATGAGCAGAACATTTAATTATGAGTCTCTTAAGCAAACAAACAAACAAATTGTAAAGAACTGACAAGACCAAAAAACATTAGAGTCAAGTATTACTTAGCAACGGAATAGGCAGAATTTTGCTTAAGCAGCATTTGTGGTCATGGACTCCAATTTCTGGGGCTCAGGGTGTCCCTTCTAATGGTAGAAGGAAGGGAAGTTGCAGGGAGGTGAAACAACATGCCTTTTGTTGTTTCTTCAGCACCATTAGTTCCAATAATCAATATGCCACTTTTGTTTGTTTTGAGGACAGCCTGCACTGAGCCCTGGTATATTATTATATTATTATATTATATATAATTGCTATTATATTCACTATCACTATCTTCCTGTTGATCATCTATTTGCCCGCTAGAGCGGGCACCAGTAATATCACCATATGTCCTGTGTCATGCTAGTAGAACCCAAAGGCATCCTCTTGCTCCAGGAACATAAAGAGCCTCAAACCATTATATTAGGTCATGGGAATGACCTAATATAAATGTTACTGGTATTTGGAATATCAAATATGACATAAGCAGCTTGCCAGGCTTGCCATGCGGGTGGCATATTCTTGTAGTCACCTCTAAATAAAGCATTTATTGATGAACTGCATGGCCGCTAGTGGCCTCGCGAGCCAGGCTGTGATAGTCTGGTCTGCTGGGTGGAGTTGTGACGAGAGGGAAGTCCAGATGTGGAAAATGGTGGCCCCCCATGGAGTAGGGGGTCGTTTGACTTGTTGTGAGGCTCTGCTGGGGTGGCAGGCCAGGGGCTAGAACCCACCATGCCTCCCAGGTGCCTCATGAGCGGCTGGGCACAGGGAGAGCAAGGAGCAGCTCTGCCCCATGTCTGAGAGTCTCTGGTTCAGCATACCTGGGCTGGATTGAAAAAAAAAAACTGCTGCAGGGTGGGTGTCGATGATCCGTGCTGTGATAGTCTGGTCTGCTGGATGGAGTTGTGAGGAGAGGGAAGTCTGGATGTGGAAAATGGCGGCCCCCATGGAGTAGGGGACGTCATCTGGCTTGTTGTGAGACTGTGCTGGGGTGGCAGGCCAGGGCTAGAACCCGCCATGCCTCCCGGGCACCTCATGAGTGGCTGGGCACAGGGAGAGCAAGGAGCAGCTCTGCCCCATGTCTGAGAGTCTCTGGTTCAGCATACCTGGGCCGGATTGAACAACAACTGCTGCAGGTGGGTGTCGATGAGTTATTATATTATATATTATATTATATATAATATTTTCCAGTATGTGGCATGGCAGGTGCTTTATAAATCTACATTTACTTGATAAATTTCCCTGCCTTTTTTTTTTCAAATTTCCCTTCTGATATCTAACTCAAAATTAACTTTCCCCCCCAAAACATCTGAGTGAACGATATAATATGGAGAACACCTTTCCACATCATTTCTGGAGTGTGTAGTTATTTCGTGGGACAACTGCACTTTCAGTGTCCTATTGAACCTACAAATTTTAAAAGACTTAACCTCAAGGCCCAGAAGATGGCTCAGTGACCTCAAGAGTTTATCCATGCAAGGGTTGGGCAAATGTTCAATCTCCACCAGCTACACAGGCACAGAGACCATCCTGACAGCCCCACTGCTGTCCCTCGTTTGGTCCCAAGATATATAGTTGCTCAAAAATAAAATAAAAGGTACATTTTATAATTCCCTCAAAATATATGATTTCAAGTTTTAAAAATATTTTATTTTTGGGTCACTCCTGGCAGTGTTCAGAGGCAATTCTAAGTTTTGAAGGGCAGGAGTCCACTCTTGGAGCCTCTCTGGAACCATACAGTGTTGGGAACTGCATGTACAGCCTCCTGCGTGCACAGCATGCACTCATCCCAATCACTCCAGCCCAAGAAGTTATTTTAAATGAGACTAGATTAATCAATAAGGTTTTAATTAATTAATTAACCCTAATTTACTTAAAAGTTCTAGATCCTGGGCCATACGATAGGATATCAGAATCTAATGATTCTGATATCCTTAGATTCTGATATCCTTAGATCCTGGGGCTGAAGCAAAGTGCAGCAGGTAGGGCACTTGCCTTGCAAGTAGTCAACTAGGGTTCAAGCTTTGGAACCCCATTTGTCCCCCAATTCCGACCAGGAGTGATCTATGAATGCAGAGGCAAACATAAACTATGAGCACTGCCAGGTATGACCCCAAAACAAATTTGGCTCTTTGCTCAGGCTAGGGATCAAACCGGTGGGCTGTGTGTAAGGCAAATGCCCTACCCGCTGTACTATCGGCTCTGGCATTTAAAGTTATTTCTGAAAAAAAAACACCTGAAAAATATCTCAATTTGTTATTTTTTTTAAAATTTGCTGGCTGGACAAAAACAAAAACATGGAGGGGGGGGAGCTGGAAAGTTAGTGTGGGGGTAAGGTACTTGCCTTATATGCAGCTGATTCTGGTTCTAAACCCTAGCATCACATACAATTCTTGAACACTGCCAGGGTTAACTCCTGAGCACAGAGCCAGGAACCACACAAGGTGTGGTTCCCAAAACAAAAGTAAACACAAATGAAAATGGACTGGAGAGATAGGATAGAACATCAGCTAAGGTGCTTGCTTGCCTTGAACTTGGCTAACCCAGGTTTTATTCCTGTTCCCTAGTGCCCTTTGGGTCCTTCTTAGCACTACCAGGAGTGATCACTGAGTTGAGAGTAGGGAGTAAGTCCAAAGCATTGCCAGTGTGACCCCAAAACAGAGAACAAACAAGAAAGAATATTATGCAGTATATAATATCTATATCTATTTGCAGCAGTGTGGGAAATTATTTGTATTATTGCAGGATGTTTTTTCAGTTTATTGAAAAGGAATTGGCACACATCACAGTAAAATCTTTAGAAATACAGTATGCTGTCTTGCTTGCATACATTGTGAAATGATTGTTACAATAGGTTTAGCTAACATCCGTCTTTGCTTATATACAAGATGAATTTAACTATATTCACCAGTAAAAAAAAATTTTCTATGGATATGATGATCAATATTTATAAACTGAAAAAGGAAGAACCTAGATTATATTTATGATATGGGATAGAAATTCAATAAGTCACATTACTACTATACAGAAGATCACCAGTTATCTTTATAAAGCACAATTACTGAAGCTATTCTTATTCATTAGGTGATCATGACTCAATTTGGGTAGCATTATTTTGGGGAGTTATTTTTGGTTTGTTTATTTGGTCACACCAGTGTGGTCAGGGCTTCCCCTGACTCTGTGATCAGGGATCACTCCTGTCAGGGCGTGGGGACCATATGTGGCACTGGGGATTGAACCCAGGTCAGCTGTATGCATGGCAAGCACCTGCCCCATTGCACTATCCCTCTGGCACTACATTTTTTTTTTTAAAAAACAAGATGAGAGCTTCATTTATTTTTTTGGGGTCATACCTGGCAATGCTCAGGGGGTTACTCCTGGCTCTGCGCTCAGGAATTACTCCTGGCAGTGCTCAGGGGACCATATGGGATGTCGGAACCGAACCTGGGTTGGCCTTGTGCAAAGCAAATGCCCTACCCACTGTGCTATTGCTCCGGCCCCATAACACTGGTTTTGTTAACACAGAATGATTACTGCCTACTGGTGTACTACATAATCTGTGATTTTATTTTATTTTTTTTGTGTGTTGCTGGAAATTGAGCCTGAGATCTCACACAAGCAAGGCGTATGTTTTTACCACTGAACTACATCTGCTACCGTTTTTAAGTTGGATTACTTAACAGATATATTTGAAGAGTTTTGCCACTAAATACCTGATTTCTTTTGATCCTACTTGCTCCTTAATTCAGAAATAATGTATGGTTTTGGTTTTGGTTTTTTGTTTGTTTGTTTTTTTTTATGGAGGAAGGGATTTTGGTCACACCTGGATATATTCAGGGTTTACTCCTGGCTCTGTCCTCAGGAGTCACTCCAGGTGATGCTCATAGGAACCTATGTGTACCAGGAATTGAATGGAATCAGCCATGTGCAAGGCAAGTACCTTGCATTTGTACTATCACTCTATATTTTACTGTTATATTCTAATCCCTTTAGAATCTCTTTAGTATTGTTATTAAACTATCTTATTAGATTTGTCTCCATATAAACCACCTATTCTAATTGTTCAATTTGGTATGTCTTCTCCCCTCAATGGTTTGCAATAATTTTATTTTACTTGCTCATTCAGGGAACTTTGAGGTCAGGTTCTTGGAAGTTTTTGAATAGTGATAGTGCAATATGCTAAGCTAATATGTTGTATGTCTGGGACCAATACCTGGCACCCCAGGATCCTGTAAGCACTATCAATAGATGTGCTCTAAAAAAGTAACAAAATCAAAGACAACTATGTCTGATAAAGATGCTTTAAACATTAAGGAACAGAAAACCTGAATAAAAAGTCACTTAAAGAACAAGGAAAATTGGGGCAAAGCGATAGTAAAGCAGGTAGGGCGTGTGCTGGGTTCAATTCCTGGCATCTCATATGATCCTCAAGCACCACCAGGAGTAATTCCTGAGTGCATAAAGAGGAGTAATCACTGACCATTGCTGGGTGTGACCCCAAAAATAAAAATAGAAGGAAAATTATTGCTTCACATAACAAGAATTCTAGAGAGAGGCAAGTTTCAGGTTGAATAGTTTTCAGTGATTCAGTATGACATCAATCTACAAAGATGTTCTCCATCCTTCCATTTTCTCAAATTCAGTTGTGTATTTATCCTTTCAGCAGATTATTTTAGGTTTCCTATATAGTTGAAAAAATAAATTTGTTTAATTTCTATTTCCATATATTTTGTTAGAAATTTTCCACCATTTTTTGACTTCTTAGCCATAATAATGCCATGTCTACGATAGAACTGATTGTTAAATGAATTAGAAGATCACTTTGGCTTAACTCAGCTGTGGGTCCTTGAAATGCTGGGGCCCTGAGATATTTTCAGGGAAGCTTCGCATGGCTAAATTGTTTAGCCTAATATTCTGAAGCTAATTTGCCTTTTTCTGTTCTGCATAAGGTAAAAAACAGCTGTGTTTAGTAATACTTCCAGTTGTTTAATACAAATAAAGGTTGTGGGCCAAAATAGTAATTAATTACTTTATTCATCTCTACCTGGCACTCACATAAAACTTGAGTTGCTTTTTTAACTTTTTTTTTTGCTTTTTTTTCTCGGGGTCACACCCAGCAATGCTCAAGAGTTACTCCTGGCTCTTCTCTCAGGAATTACTTCCTCGCAGCGCTCAGGGGACCATATGGGATTCGGGTCGAACCTAGGTGGGCTGTGTGCAAGGCAAACACCCTACCTGCTGTGCTATCGCCTCCGGCCCAAAATTGAATTTGTTGATTTTGTTTTCTTCTACTTAACTGGAGTGTTTTCATTACTTAAGTGTATTGTCTGAATTATGAATTGAAATGTCACCCCAGTTTTTCATGAAATAATGTTTTTACCTGAAACACTGACAAAATATAGGTATTCGGTGGGTATTCTGAAACATTTTTTTTTTGGAAAATCAGCAAAGTAGGCAAAATCACTTCAAGGAGAAGAAAGTTGACAATATTCACCACAACTAATTAGACTTTCAGGTGAAAACAAAATGCTGGATCAAAGTGGTATCCACCACTATAAGATTGGTAACTTGTCAGTACTTGAATTATTTTTTGATGATACTGGTAGCAATAGTAACAAGTTATGCTTTTATATGGTCTCATGAAATGTGCCCGCATTTGAACAATTTGTGGGACTCAGAGAACTACTATTTTCCCAATGTCTAAATTACTTGTAAGAGATCCTTTCAAAGAGCAAAATAAGACTTAAGGGTAAAGAGTACATAATTTCACTGCTATGTTTTCAGTTTCAATGTTACAGTTATTCTTCAAAAAAACTATATTTTTAGTTTTAATGCAGTATCAAAAGATGAATATGAGCAATTATCTGAAAGACTATTAACTACTTTTTTTCTTTACTTTCCTTGGTTCCTCTTTTTCATTCTTTCTATTTTTGGGGCTCTGCAGTGCGCAGGATTTACTCCTGACTGTGCTCAGGGAATCAGTCCTAGAAGTATTCTAGGGAACCAGATAAAGTGATCTGGGGTTGGTCGTGTTGCAAAGCAAGCACCCTAGCTTTTAATTTCACTCTGGTTCTTAAATACTATTTTCAACTATTTATCCGAATGAGGCTGAATTTTCTGAAAGAATTTTTATTATAACACCATGTTTACCAAGTTTTCATACTACAGTTGTTAGAGGCATTAAGTATTCCCCAAGACCAGGATGCTGGACAGATAACGCAGATAATGCAGTAGTTAGGCACCCGCCTTACACATGGCTGATCCAGGTTTGATTTCCAACACCCCATGGTCCCTCTTGCACCTCCAGAAATAATTCCTGAGAGCAGAACCAGGAGTAACTCCTGAGCATCACTGTGTGACCCAAAAAAAAACACAAAACAACAAACAAATATTCCCCAAATCCACCAATAGTGCACACCTTCCCTCCACCAATAATACCAGTTTCTATCTATCATCCCAGCCTGCCATCTTAGCAGACACAAATTTCCTTCATATTATTTGTTAAAACACAGAAAATTATATAAAGACTAATACTTTATTATTTAATAGTCTTGTCTTCCCATTGTTCATCTGTTTGCTCAAGCGGCACCAGTAAACCTCTCCCATTCATTGAGAATAAGGTCCATTATTGTTACTGCTTTTGGCATATCGAATACACCACGGTGATCTTGCTCTGCTGTGGTTCTGGGTTCAACCTAGGGGACCTGATGCAGGTGGGCCTCACGTGTGGCTTATGTGAGGCTGGAAGGGAGAGAGATGGTCATATTATTAGATAATATTACATTTTAATAGTATTATTACATAATACTAAATTATTTAATAGTATTAAATAACATAACCCAAATACATGAAATAATCAAAACAGATCAATAAAATTGATCTTGATAATTGACAATTGTTATATCTGGCAATGGTGTCACTGAAGTCACTGAGGATTTACTGGTCTGGTTGGTGCTCATTGAGTCTTCTGTGTTAATATTTGTTCACTGAGCTTGGTGATCTCTGCAACTTCCCTTGAGGTTTGATGTGATCCTACTGGACTGATGGAACCATGAAATTTGGTAGTGTGCAAAGTTGGTTGCACATTGCAAGTGCTGTGGAACTGGAATGATTTGATTTGATGAGATTCAGTTGTGGAGCTGGACCATTTCAAAGTCGGAGGGGGTCAGGTGTGGCTGTGGACTACTGTGCCTTCAGATCTTAATGCATTTTTTTCTTTTTCCCAAAATATTATTACACCACTTTTAGACATATAGTTGCAAGATGCTCATGTAGAGTTTTGGTTCTACAGTGTTCCAACACCCATCCCCTCCACCCAAACCCATCTCCCATCATCAATGTCCCACCTCCTCTCCTCCCACACCTCCAACTACTTGGCAGGTTCTGTATGCCTTTTTCTCTCCTCTCTATCTCTCCCCTCCAGTCTAACTTTCCTACACATGGTAGAATGCAGCACATTATAACATAACTGTTTCCACTAGTTTGATGGACCGCCTCATGGTCAGCATCCGACAGTGTGGTGGGCGAGTCTCATCCAGCTGCTTCCGAACACCCAGAGGTGATGGGCCCACTCCCAAAACACATCTGTCCTCCTGGGAGCCCCATGGTCAGCTGAGCCTGGGGAAAGTGGAGTTTCAGATTCCCGAACCACGTTTGAGACTGCATGCTATGGCTGGTGCTTCAGGGCAGCTCCTGGGCGGTCACCAGGCTCAACAAAAATGGAGGAAGGGCCTAACCTTGCTCCATCTGATGAATTCCCAGTGATTCCCACTTCTGGGCGCTGCCTACTTGGGCTCTAGAACTTGGTTTTGCTCTGTTAATCTCGGTCTTGAGGTAGCATTCCGAGGCTCCAGACAGCGAAGGTGGTGGCTAGTGTGGTGGGTGAGTCTCATCTGGCTTTGCTTCCAGGATCCCCA